>PVIC010004185.1:0-63993 GCA_004025085.1 Thryonomys swinderianus
TTCAGGCTGGCCCTGAGCTCACTATGGTGCCCAGGCAAGCCGCCGCGAACTCAGCAATCCTCCTGTCTCTGCCTCCCGAGTGCTGGGATTACAGGCGTGAGCCACCACACCCAGCATTATATGTGGTAACCGGGGATCGAACTCAGGTCCTTGCGCTTGCAAGGCAGGCGCCGGAACCACTGAGCTAACCCTCTGGCCCAATCAGCAATTTCTAAATGCATGGGAAAGTGAAAGGAAATGCTCTGTTGGGATAAAATCATGAAAGGCCTATAGGATCATACTAGTAGAAAAAACAAATGCAAGTAACTGAAAAAAAAAACAGAAACAGAGTAGATATTAAAATTATAATATTGGATAATAATGGACATTTTTGCAAAGTTAGCCTATGCTACACAAATAAACTTATTTAATCTTTGTAATGGCACTTCTTAGTAGGCATTTCCTGTTTTACAAATGGAACCCAGGGAGGCAAGTCACTTGTCTGGAATCAATAGCTGATACCTTCTTTACCCCAAAACAAGACTAGCTGGAAAATAATCAGCCTTGAAAACTAGAAATCCCCAATTCCAGCTCCATCAACCCCTCCTTACCTTCCCTGCCCCAGAGAGCAGCCACCGGCAAGAGAAGGGCGAGGGCAGGTGTGGCCTGGATGGGCTGATTAGGGCTGGCTTTTGTGATCTCTAGTTTCCCAGGCTGATCATTTCTGGTGAGGTCTAGAGCATGAAACCGGGCTGCGGGTCCACATCGCCTGGCTTCCTGTTCCTTCTCTTCAGCTCTGGGGGCTCCGCCCACTGGGCACTGCTCTCCTTGCTGGGCTGTGCTCTGGCCCACTGCACCCTGTGCAGGCCCAGTCCAGCCTGTGGACCGAGTCACCCCTGAGAACCCCACTTCCATTTCTCCCTCTCCAGTCCTTATCTCTGTTTATTCTTTCTTTTATTTCTGTATTGATTCATACTTCAAGTTCGGTATTAAGTAGGACTGATGAGAAAGGATGTCTTTGTCCTGAGGTGTGCTTGACACTTCAGGAAATGCATCCATTCCTTCACCATGAACAAATCGTTCACTGTAGACTCTAGGAAAGTCCTTTACTGACCTAACTCAATTTACTTCCTATTCATTTACTAAGTGACCGGTTTTGTTTTGTTCTGATTATTCATTTGTTCTGAATTTAGATAATTGGTTTCCTGCATCTATTGAGGGAACAATGAGGTTTTTTTTCTTGAAATTTGTCTGAACTGTATCTAGACTCAGTTTTTATTTTAACTTTTAAAAGGTTCTTATGGGGATATAATAGAAATATAGAAAGGTTTGCAGTAATTTCTACAGTGTCTGTGAATGTTCACAAAATGCATAGACCCTCATTCTCGGTACTCAGACAAAGAAAAGGAACACTGCTTACACCCCAGAGAGGTACCCCATATATTTTCCAACTACTGCACCCCCTCCTCCAGGAGTAGCCACTATCCTAATTTTAAACAGCATGAGTCAGTGTACCTCCCTCCTTACTACACACACACTGAATGAGGCCAGAAGTCTTCTCTCTCTTGCTTATCTGCAAAGTGCATTAAAATTGTTGGTATAGTCTTCCCTTTGTGTGTACACAACTTACTTTTCCATTCTGGTTTTTACAGACTCTAGATATAGTTATGGGCTTGGGGTTCTTAAGAATAATATTAAATTTCATAATAGAATATACACCCTGGTGTTTCGTTAAAGATGGAAGTTTGTTGGAAGAATGGTCTCTTTTTAGTTAGTACATATTAAAATTTTCTAATTTTTTTGTTCATTAAATCTTTCTATTTTTCTTGAGTCAATTTTATTACTTTATATTTTTCCTTAAAATGATCCATTTTAACTAAGCTTTCATATATTTTGAGTTAGGTTGTTCATAACATTTATATATTATCTCCAAATACTTGAATACTTTTCTCACTTCCTAGCTTTAGTCTAAATAATGTGGATTTAGGTTCTTTTTTTTTTTTTTTCTATGGCTGTTATTTGCTTCATTTTTTTGGTTTAAGTTTCATTGACATTTGTCTCTTATTTCCTCTACTTTCTTTCAGTTTATGGTATGCCTTGTGTCTAGCTGTTCACATGCTAAAGCCTCATGCACTGATAGGTGGGCTTTATGTACCTGGTTGGGTTTAGGGTTTGGGATGCTGGGATTAAGGCATCACTAAATTAAGTGATCATTAAAGCATTAAAGTTCATTAAAGCAGCCCACTGATTGGTTTAACATATTTGTAGGTGTGAATAATAGGAAATCCTATACTGGGTGTACCTGGCCCAGGTGAGACAAAGGGGAAAGGGAAGCTCAGTGCTTGCTGCTTCGTTGCTTCCTGCCTACGCTGCCATGAACCGTTTCTCCTCTATGATGGCCCTCTGCCCTGCTGCCTCACCTTAGAGCAAGCCAACTGTGGACTGCAACCACTACACACTGTGATCCAAACTAAACCTTTTCTCCTTTAACTTGTCGATGTTTAGTATTTTGTCCCAGCAACCAAGAAATAACTAAGGCAGTTTATATAGCCTTTCTGTACTTTGCTTAAATCATTAGCTCATTTATTGTTTAGCCTTTTTTTTTTTTTTTTTTTGCTTTTTGAGACAGGGTCTCGCGTTGTAGTTCAGGCTGGCCCTGAGCTCACTATGGTGCCCAGGCAAGCCGCCGCAAACTCAGCAATCCTCCTGTCTCTGCCTCCCGAGTGCTGGGATGACAGGCGTGAGCCACCACGTCCAGCATTGTGGTATGCGGTGTTGATTGTTGGTGGGCATGTCTCCACGCCCAGCATTATGTGTGGTTACCGGGGATCGAACTCAGGACCTTGCGCTTGCGAGGCAGGCGCCGGAACCACTGAGCTAACCCTCCGGCCCTGTTTAGCCTTTTTTTGTGTGACACAGGGTCTCAATTTGTAGTTCAGGCTGGCCCTGAGCTCACTATGTAGCCCAGGCAAGCCTCAAACTCAGCGATCCTCCTACCTCTGCCTCCCAAGTGCTGGGATTACAGACATGAGCCACCACACCCAGCTATTTTCAGCCTTTCCTATGTGAGTTTGAATACATATGAGTAATGCTCTACATTTCAAATACTGTTTTTGATCCATACCACATTCTTTGACATCCTAAAACTTTGTTCACAGTCTTATCCTTGTTGTGTATCTGTGAAGATTTTCTCACTGAAAGAAATTATTATGGCCTGGGATTGACAGTGGCCTGCGCAGACCTTGGCCTTGTCTTACTGGGAACATACTTGACCCTTATGACTGCAATGCAACCGAGGAAACATGATTAGATTCCCATTTTTGCTCTTCTGTGCAGCAGAGGACTGTTAAAGGCAGATGAAGCACAAAAAAGTATACGACCTGCTCACAATCAGGAGTGTCCCTTTGGGGCTGGACCACTGAACATGAGGCACTCATGTGTCTTCGCAAGGAGAGACTCCATCGCTGACTTATTTGCATAGGACTAAGCTATGTTAGTTTTATAGCAATTCACTTACTAGAAATTTTTCTAGTTTAATTAAGTCAGAGTACTTTGTATATTTGATATCAAATTTTTGACTTTTCTGAAACTCTTGTGGTTTACATGGTATGGTATTTTTATGAATGTTTCATGTGAGTGTTAAAAGTATGTATTTTATACATTGCCTTAATCATATCTTTGTAATCAGGTCTGTTAATTATGCCATTTAACTATCCTGTGACCTCACTAACTTTGGGCTGCTTGATTACTCTAGGGAGGTTTGGTTAATTTCTCTCCACCTTAATTATACAGCTGCTTATATCTCTTTTTAATCACGAAACCCATAGAAGCAGAAAGTAAGATGGTGGTTGCTAGCAGCTAGAAGACAAAGGAAATGGGAAGATGGTCCAAGAAGAGAGATTTTCAGCTACAAGACGATCGAGTCCAGGGGATCTGATGAACAGCTTGAGCAGTGACGGAGCTGCCACTTTGTGAAGATCATTCTGTGAAGGGCACACACACGTCAAGGCACCATGCTGAATACCTGAAATGTATGCAATGTTTAACACTCCCAAAAAAAACTTTTACTGAAAATAATACTTGGGTTAAATCTGGACTCTAAGATTTTGAGGTTAAATTATTAGGTACATTTATTTTTGTGATTTTTTATTTTCATGATATGAATGCTTCTTTTATAAATTTATGAGTGTGTTTGTTTCAGAATCTACTTAATTTGTTATTCTTATTGCCAGGTTGGTACATCTTTTTCCTTTCCAGTATTTTGAAGCTTCCTTTTTCATTCTGGCCCAGGTTCATATATTATTTTTTAAATAGCATACTATAAATTGTGCTTCTTTTCATCTGGTCTAGAAACTTATGTCTTTTAAATTCAACCTGTTTATACTTACTCTGTTTGCAGAAACAGTTGGGCATATTTTTGCCATCTTCTTTTGCAGTCATCACGTTTTATCTGTGCTTTTATTTTCTTTCATGTCTCCTGTTATGTTTTTGTATAAATTATGTGGATATATGACACATACACTTTAGAATCACACCTGGCATATAGTGTGCTGTAAAATTATTCTTACTAGGAATCTAGTTTTCTTTATTCCATTCCCCTCCTTTACTTGCTTAGTAGTGATTCACACTATTGTTTTTTGCACCACAACATCTAAAACTATCAGTGAATCTCTTCTCCTACTGACAATATAAGCAGAAGCTTCAATTATAATTTTCCTCTACTGTTTCTATGTTAGTACCATCTATATTTAATTTTCCCTTTTTCAAATAAATTCTACAAAATTAATACTTTCTATGATATTTTATTTTAATTTAATGTTTTAGATTTACCAAAATATAAACCACTTCTTCAAATACATTATTTGTGACATGCCATTCTTTCAGATGGAATTCTATTTTCGTTTTGCTGAAGAACATTCATCAGTATTTCCTCTAGGAACTGGTCACTAACTAGTGAAGTCTCTCCATCCTGTAAATCTGAACGTTCATATCACTCTCATTTAGTTTTTGAGAGTTTACAGGTGGTCTATAAACCAGTATACATACTCGTAAAATTGTCTCCAAAACAGAACCATATGGATAACTTAAAGTGGCTGTTTAGTTGGTACTTTTTAAGTCACTTTTCAAAAAAATTAAACTTATAGTTTCAGATTTTACGGAAAAATTGTGAAGATGGTACAGGATTGCCACAGAGCCCCTGCCCCAGTTTCCACTGTTACTGACGTCTTACAAAATAACTATGCTGCGTTTCTTACACATAACCAACACTGACATATTGGAGCTCGCTCAAGCGCATACTCTGGTCAGATCTTGGTTCTTTCTTAGTGCTCTTTCTCTGTTCTGGTGTCCTTAGCTATCACACCTTCTTAGCCTCTTCTTGGCTGTCAGTTTCTCACACGTCAGTGTTGTTTGCTGACTTGGAGAATTTGGGAGTGTAGTCAGTTGGGAGCTTTGTAAAATTCCTCACGATTAGCATTTGCTCTACATTCTTTTCATGATTAAACTGACACTGTGGGTCTGGGGGAGGAAGACGCAGAGTCAGAGTGCCAGTCCCACTTCTACCATTTAGTATCAAGGTGACTCCTCCCTGTGGACACTCATCCTGAAGGGCTGGCAGCTATAGTGCCGGCCAGAGTTGCCTGCTCGCTCCTCTCAAAGGGAGTCACTGTGCACGGTGCCTAGCTCAGGTCTGGGCTGCTGCGCTCCTCACTCCAGGGCAGTGACCAAGTACTTTATTCAGTAATTTTCTGCATGGAGAATTTGCCTTTTCTCTCATATTTTTAACTTAGCGCACACTGCGTAGCCTTTTCAGACTGGCCTCCCTCACTTAGAACTGCAGACTTGCTGTAGTCTGAATGTTTGTCTCCCCTCTCCTCGGTGTTCATGTCTTAAAATTTGACTTCAACACGAAGACATTGAGAAGCGGGGTCTTTGGGCAGTGATTAGGACATGACAATTGAGCCCGTATGAGTGGAGTTAGTGACCTCACAAAATAGACCCAGAGAGCAAACCCCACCTTTCAACCACGTGGAAGCACAGTGAGAAGGTGTCAACTGTGAATGAAGAAGCCAGAAACCACCAGCCTCTGTTCTGGGTCTCTCCAGTCTCAGAACCATGAGACATAAAGCTTCTATTTTCTAAAAGCTATCCAGATAATGGTATTTTCTGCGGCAGCCTGAATGGCCTAAGATAATATATAAGGCTCCTCCACGTCTTTTCATGGCTTGACAGCTAATGCTCTGTTATTGCTGAATATGATCCTATTGTTTGCATTTACTACAGTTTTGGGATCCATCTGCCTATTGAAGGACATCTCAGTTGTTTCCAGTTTTTGCGATTGTGAATAAAGGTACTATACATATCAGCACCTGAGTCTTTGGATGAATCTAAGCTTTCAAATGAACACTTAGGAGCCCATCTGCTGCACTGTACAACAGGTCCGTGTCTGACTGAGCACAGACATTCTGGTGATCTCAGGAAGTGGCCAAGCCGCTGTGCCTGGTGGAATCACCAGCAACTGGTGGCACAGGGTGTGTCTCTCCGTTCTTCCCAGCAGTGGATGCCATCAAGTTTTAGCATTGCTTTTAGCCCTCCCAGTACAGGCAGGAATGGTAGGATCCCACTGGCTTTTTAAATCTCCAACTCCTAGACAACATACGATTTTGAAGATATTTTCATGGTTTCGCCTGCCTTCTGGATATTGCCTTTGATGAGATGTTTTCAGAACCTCTTCCTATTTTTCAGTTATACTTTCTCTATTGTTAAGTGTGAAGTCTCCTTTGTCTATTTTGAATGAAAGTTATTTATCAGATAAGTGTTTCGAAAATTCTTATTTTTATTATTTCTCTCAACTCTTCCTATGTGCCAATCTGAAATTCACATTTAATGCTTGTCTGACATTTTTGTTTATCTTCTTGAAATTTGCCTTCAAATTTCACTTTCATATTTTAGAATCCTTGTCTCTCTTCATTCTAGACTATTTTTGAATTTAATCTTTTACTGATCTCATTTACTCCATCCAGTCTAAAGTTTCTAAAATTAATTTTTTTAAGTCTAGTTTTTTCCTTTTTTTTTTTGTTTGCTCTTTAGTTTTTCCAAGGCCAGTGCAGGCCGTGAGGCTTTTACTACTCTTTTCATTATGTCTTTTACTGTTTGAAATATAGTCCTCTGGGTTATTCTCCAGGTTGTCCTATTATGTTCAGTGTGTGTATATATATTCTGAGTAAATTTGAATAATAAAACCTGAGTAAATCTCACATCCAGCTCCTCCTTAGTCTTTGGTTGGTCAGCAGGGGATCCCCGTTTCCAACTTTCAGGAGTACCCTGGTTTAAAACCATTGTCCTGGGTTCTGGATGATTTTGCCTGTGTCTGAGAGTTTTCTCTTCTCATAGAGTATTGTGACAAGTAGTTGAACTAAAATACCGTGGGATAAAGTTTGTGGGCCTCTACTTTTTCTTGCCTTTTCATGGTATCTTCTAGTACTATGTGAAATGTATAAACAAGAAACAGAGTTCTCTCTTCAAAGTATATGAAAATAGCGAAAGGTTTTTTTCAGAATTAAATATTTTGATGAGTATTGCACATACATGTTTCGACCTCTTGAAAATATAAGGACATCACAAAGAGTCTTTTTTCTCTATTTCTTGCCACCCGAAATATTTTATTTATATTAAAAAATGTACATGTGTATACACAAGAATTTGCAGACTTATTTTTGCACAAATGGTAGCAAATTATATGTGTTATTCTTGATTTTTTATACTTAGTATATGGTAGAGACTTATTTTACTGTCCTAGGAAATTTTTGACACCATTTTAAAAACTATTATTCTATTTTTTTGGATGTGCTTTGATTTATTTAATCACAAAATCCTTTATTAGTAGACTTTTAGATTTTTCTCCAATTATTTGCCCTTTTTCTGTGTAAAAAATCTTATAAATACATACTTATTAGTTTCTATTCTGAAAGTGATATTTCTAGATAAAAAGAACATGTAATTTTTCAATTCCCAATTTGGAGCTATATGAATTATCAAATTAGATCAGAAATAGAGGTGAGGGCATTTTCCTAACTAACATGCTCTCCCTCAAGCAATGTGATCAGATAGTCTTATATTCACCAATTTAATAGATATGTCTCAGAATTGTTTTAATGAGCATTTAAAAAAATAAGATCAACCACTATCTCAGTTACTTTTGACACTGAAACACAATGTCTGACCCCTGAAACTTAAAGGAGGAGAGCTTTATTTTGGCTCATGTTTTTGGTCCATTGTTGGTTGGCTCCAGAGCAGGAAGGCGTGGTGCAAGGGTCTGGCAGAGCTGCTCACCATTTAGAAAAGGAGAGTGGGAGGAGGAGCTGGTGACACCCCAGTAACCATTTCTTCTGACACGGCCACACTTCCCAACATTATACCCAACAATGGTTCCCACCCAAAGTGATTCCATCCTCCTTCAAAAGCTGCACCTTTGAGCACTTTCATCCTTTCCAGATAAGTACATTATATTCTGTGGACAACTGTTTTACCCATCAGCTTTCCATTATGACATAAACAACTTGAAAGAAGGCAAATTTCATTTTGGCTTATTGTTTCAGAAGCATCAATCCATTGTCACTTTGCTTTGATGCCTTGGACATGTGGCAAAGCAGAACATCAAGGGGGTAGAGTGAGACAGAGCAAAGCTACTTACCTCATGGGTGCAGATCCCAATACTCCCTTCAAGGACACATCAGGGACTTACTTTCTTTGAGTGGCCCCCACTTCCTGACATTTTCTCCACCTTCCAGTAGTGCTATCACACCTGCATCACATAAACTTTTGGGAGACAATTAAGATCCATGCCATGAGATTCGTGAGCCATTTTCAATGGGGATTTTTTTTTTTTTTGAGACAGGGTCTCACTTTGTAGTTCAGGCTGGCCCTGAGCTCACTATGTAGCCCAGGCAAGCCTTGAACTCAGCAATCCTCCTGCCTCTGCCTCCCGAGTGCTGGGATTATAGGCGTGAGCCACCACAGCTGTGGTATGTGGTATTGATTGCTGGTGGGTGTGAGTCACCACACCTAGCATTGTATGTGGTTACCAGGATGGAACTCAGGACCTTGTGCTTGCAGAGTAGGCACCGGAACCACTGAGCTAAATCTCCAGCCCTCAATGGAGATTTTTATTTACTGTGAGTTTTTAGGAATTACTTACGCAGTGAAGAAATGTTTCATTGTTTGTACTAAGATTTTCAATAACTAACACACTTTTAGATCTGTCTCAGTTTTGCTTGTAGGGCTTTACTATGCAGAAATTTTGTATGTAGTAAAATTTATCAGTACTTTATGGTTTACGTGTTCTGTAATAACATAGATGAAATGTTTCTCATTATGAATTTATAAAATTAGACTTTCATTCTTAATGAATAAGCAGTCTTTTATCCAAGCCATTTTGGATTCCCCTATATGAAAGATTTAAATTTATTTTATTTTTGTTTTATTTCTGGTTTTTATTTGCTATGTCACTAATCTACTTTTTCTTGTGGCGATATCACTTTATTTTATTGATAGTACAATAATCTGTTTCCATAGCTGAAATATGGTATTCACATGTTATGTAGCATAAGTAATTCTAAACATAAACTTGGTGACAACTGATTAATTGCATTGAAATGGTTGGGAACAATTCCTATTTGAGAAAAATAAATTGCACAATCAGACTCTGACTGGGCCAAGTTTTCCTGCCTGCAAATGGTCTTGGGGACTTAACTCTTTTTTTTTTTTTTTTTTTTGCTTTTTGAGACAGGGTCTCGCGTTGTAGTTCAGGCTGGCCCTGAGCTCACTATGTAGCCCAGGCAAGCCGCCGCGAACTCAGCAATCCTCCTGTCTCTGCCTCCCGAGTGCTGGGATTACAGGCGTGAGCCACCACGTCCGGCATTGTGGTATGCGGTGTTGATTGTTGGTGGGCGTGTTTCCACGCCCAGCATTATATGTGGTTACCAGGGATCAAACTCAGGACCTTGCGCTTGCGAGGCAGGCGCCGGAACAACTGAGCTAACCCTCCAGCCCGGGGACTTAACTGTTGTCTTCACCTCTTCACGTCACCTGGTAGCAATGGGGACTCAGGTCCCCACATGCTGTGATGCTCCCGGGCAAAACTATACTACAGCAGTATCTACATAATTCCTCAAGGACTATTGCCCCATGTCTGCCTTGATCTGTGGGATCTTTATTTTTTAATTTTTAAAATTTTTTAAAATTTGAGTCTTTATTGATCCATTATGCATACACATCAAGATCAGTCTCAACACTGAGAATTTGTGCCAGTATATGACACAACTTAATTCTTATTTTTTCCCATTGCCCTACCCACTCTACAACGGCCCCCATATTCATAAGCTTTGTTTCCTTTTCTTTTTTTAAACCATCACATTTTTTCTTTTTCTCATCTATATACTTCTCAAGGACTATGTCCTCCTGGGTCTTTGGAATGTGTGGAATGAAAGATGTGGCAAGTTTGGGTCTGAGGGAATAACAGGTACAACAAGCTCAGGTCTGGGGTCTTAACTACCCAGAGTAGCATGGATCAAGCCCAAGTTCAGCTTCTCCTCTAAACCTCCTTTCTAATTATTAATTACTTCACCGTGTGCCATTGGACTCACAGGTGACTAGAACTTAAAGCAAAGGTTCTGGTTATGTCGTCTTCCCTTGTTTCCCACAGAAATGACATTGGTACGTTACAGTATGTATTATGTTACACAGTTATTAAGGTCTGATGTGCCACTTTTCACATACTGAAGAAACTGCCCTTGCCCTGGATGGCACTTGGCAACAGAATTTGCCACTTATTTTGACCATACCGTGTATAAATTAAAATAATAATTACAAAACTATGTAACATCATAGAAAAAAATAATATGGTTGTAGTTAAAAGCAAAATAAGACTATGATAATGTGCATATAGAAAGGACTTATCTGTGTATTTAACATTGGTTAATTTTAGTTCATTTTAGAAAAATTACATCAGAAGAAAATCTTTTAGAGGTTTTTTTTTTTGAGACAGTGTCTCGCTTTTGTAGCTCAGGCTGGCTCTGAGTTCACTATGTAGCCCAGGCAAGCCTGGAACTCAGCAATCCTCCTGTCTCTGCCTCCCGAGTGCTGGGATCACAGGCGTGAGCCACCACACCCGGCACTGTTGTATGTGGTATTGATTGCTAGTGGGCGTGAGTCTCCACACCCAGCATTGTATGTGGTTACCGGGGATTGAACTCAGGACCTTGCGCTTGCGAGGCAGGCGCCGGAACCACTGAGCTAACCCTCCGGCCCTCTTTTAGAGTTTTGAACAATGTATATATTAAACAACGTGCAATTGTTCGTTAAATGAACTTAAGTGACTTTTTTGGGTAGTTTTCAAAGAGTTATTATTTTATAACACACCCATTATGTTTTATTAAATTACTATTCTTAAGGCACCAGTTTAAAATATTCAAAAGAAGCCCTTTAAAAGTGTACTAATTATTTTGCTAAGCAATCGGTTAATTCAGAGATTGCCACAGCAGAACAACGTTAAAATCAGAGCTATTTTAGATCAGTCCTATTGCTAAACTCTTATAGACACTGCACCTCTATCACACAAGTGTGAAAGAAGAGGAGTGGGAGGTAAATAAAAGAAGCAGAGGGGGAGGAAGGAAAGGAAAAAAGGGGAGAAGGGGAACCTCATGATGTTCCTAGTTTCAGGTCTCTCTTTCCTCCATATTGAGTGAAAATAATGGTATGCGTCCTGTGCACCCTACAGAATTGCTCCATGACTCAGAAAAATACTGTAAGTGAAAGTTATTGTTATAGTTATTCAAGTTGTAATTAATGCCGTTATTTTCCTAAATGGGCAGAGTTCCACCTGCCTTGAGGAAAGAACGCTATCCCTGCCTGCCCCCAAACGTCCCCACGATGCTGATGTCTCGGTACGAAGAGAAGCCAATTATGCCCAGCTTCAACTTTGTAGGTGCTGGTTTTTTTTTTTTTAACTCCTCTTTTGGAAGAGCATTGCTTCGTGAATCTTGACCTCAGCACAGAGTGAATGAAAACTGTGCAAGCTGACATTGACTTTGAAATATCTGACAGGACACAGGGCTGAAAGCATCTATCAATAATTCATTTCAGGTTACAGGGCAGAACGGGATCCCTGCTGGTTTTAAAACCATTAATTGGTTGTTAGACTCCATTAAGTCACTACGGATGTGGAAAGCATGTCTGAAGTTTTAAAAGACACAGATAATAAAGGCAGCTTCCCCCCACCCCTCAAGTGGGGTGACTTCTTTGCCAATGGGAGAAAAGTTCAGGTCAAAAAGGGCTGAAAACAGAGACACGACATCTGCTTTTCTTTGGTCTTTGCATCTAGGAGCCAAAAAGGATGGCAGTTGTTCCCAAATCCTTGCTTTTTCTCCCAAATGGAATGCAATCTTTACCTTGAAAGTTAGTTCTCTGCTTTATAATGAATGCTGTTTGCAGATATTTTATTAACAACATATGTCTTAAAAATAATAAAGGAATGTGGGGGTCAACAATGGTTCAAAATTAATTTGCCTACTTAAATCTACCTCTTTGTATATGAAGGTAAAGTCTAAGCAAAATCGAGGACAGGTTATTGTAGCCATTTGACTCTACAAGCCAGAGCCCACTCAGAGACTAGGGGCTCAGACTCTGGCCCCTGCAGGGTTAGGACCCAAACAGGAACAGCACAAGGCAGGGGCACTTGCAAGGGCTGGGTTTCAAAATGTGACAATACACGCTGAGGTTATTTTGTCATTCTGTGCTTTTGGTTTTGACCAAGTCAGAATGTCATAAACGGGTGTTTTGTCCTGCATTCAAGTATTGGCCGTCGGTAAATGACATCTTCCATCTGGGCTCCAGGGCACTTACTGTCAATGGAAGGAAGTCTGAAAAATACTGAAAGAAAACTTTTCCCAGTTTAAAGAGTTTCTCATTCTGTCTCTTGCCTTCCCCAAATAACCAGGAGTGCAACCTGCAAAGCAGCATTTTATACGTGATCGTGGATCAGCACAGCTCACCGGTGAGTACTGATCAGGAGAGTTTCTCCCGCTTTATACGCAGAGCGCTTTCAGGAGCGGGGCGTCCTCTGGAAAACTCAGTGCGGGATGTGAAACTGCGACCGCATTTCCGTTTCTCAGAGGAAAAGAAAAAAAAAAAAAAAACAGATTCAGTTCAGTTGAAGCTATAGGTGACCCGGACAGAAATTCGTAGAAAAATTTCAGAGTGGTTTCATCACGACGGCGTCCTGCGAGGCCTTCGCCTGGTCCTCACGTCAGGGGCATTAGCAGGGTGGCCGCGAAGCCCACCGAGGCGAGACAACGCATTCTCCAGACGAGCATCGGGAGGGGCCCGCTCTCCCTGATACAGAGTAAAATGAAACAGTCCAGGTTTTCCCTCGTCTCAGTTCAACTTAGGAGTGCAGCACATTTCTTCCTTCTTTTCCAAGACTTTGGCTAGGAAGGGGGGCGCTACTGGGAATCCTTTCAGGGGACATATATAAGTGGCCGTCTTTGAAAACACCACCACACTTTTCCAGCACGCGCGCGTCTCCCCTGCGTGGCAGCAGGGTGCCGTGTCCGCGGCACAAGCTCTTGTCAGCGGCACTAACACACACACACACACACACACACACACAGTCCCATCACACACTTGCTCACAGCCACAGTGCGCTTTCTGGAGCAGGATGGGACTAGGCACCTCGGCAGGGACGTGGCGGTCGCGAGGGATCCCTCTCACCGTGGATTCTGCTGCAGCAGCAGGATCTGTTATTCAAGTGACTCAAGGACTGTGAGAACTTTCCCAGCCTTCCGTCCGCGAACGGAACGGCCTTAGCTATCAGGCGTCTTTGCAATCACTGTTTATTCTATTCCTCCACCCTCATGCTCATTCCTGTCAGGAAGGCTCTCAGAACCAAATTCAAAGAACACTTCGAGATCGAGAACTTTCCTAAGCAACCGAGTTCTTCTCTGTTCTTCTCACGACGAGGCATCGCAGAGGAGATTTACCGTTGAATCCAACAGTTTTCAGGACGCACTTTGTATTTCTTCCTTTTGTTCACATTGGCCAACTCCCGAATTGTCATTCTAACCACACTTGTGGGTATAGAAATGGGCACCTGAACATTCAGTTAAAAGGATCCTTGACTTAATATGTCAGTCTGTTTGTCAAGAAGAAAAAAGAGGCGGAGGATTGTAATGGTTACTCAGAGCTCTGACTGATGGCGGACGGAGGCCTGCGGGCAATCCCCCTTCTGTCTTCTCTCCACGTTCTCCGTCTCTCCGGTCTCCTGCGCCTCCCTTATTGGGCAAGGTATAGTAGCTCTAATTCTTCGGATGTATTGAAATGGTCTCTGTCTCTCTCTGTCTCTCTGTCTCTCTGTCTGTCTCTGTCTCTCTCTCCCCCCTCCCTCTCTTATGTATGTGTGTGTATAAATTCTATCTTCCCAGTTATGAAGGCTCTGTAAAAGCAAACTGAACTTCACAGAACTATACGTAGTGGCTTTCTTAATGCATTTGGTTTAGTTTGAGCTGAGCGTCTCACCATGGCCCCGGGGCTACCTTGGAGCCCATGGGCTCGACTCTTCCTCACGCGCACACTCCGCAGCAGCTGGGGCCGCAGGTGCGCGCACCACCCTCTGATCACCGCCGCTGCTTCTGCGCGAGACAACCGAGTTGGAACATTGCACCCTTTTATCCGTCTCCGAGAAGCAACGTGGGATGCAAGGTGATGTCAGAGCTGTCCTTTCTGTGACTATGACTTAGACTTTCTCCCGAGGACAGACATGGAGCCAGGGGGAGCCAAGTGTGGCGAGTGAGGGGGAGAGAAGGGGGGCTCGCCTCTGCCTTTGGAAAAGGAAGCACCAGAGCGGGGGGTGACCGGTCCTCGCCCCACCTCTCTGCTCACTTCGCAATATGCACATTCAGCACCGTTTTCCCACCTACTGTTCTTCTTCTACGTAAAAAGACAACTCTTAACCAAAACAGCAAGGCATAAATATTAAAGAGGCCAAGCATGAAATTGGGTTAAGACAGACATTTCCCAAGGATCCACACACACTCTCCTTTTGTGTGAATACATTGGCAAAAATCCACTGGCTCTGCTGGATGTCTGGTGCCGTGGAGGTTCCGAACCAGCTGGGAACTGGCCACAGGCCATCTGACACTGCCAAGTCTCTGCTTGGGCCTTGGGCACCGGCTCCAAGCTCTGATACAACAGAATTGGGCAACAGAAGCAGGCAAAATTTTTCCCTGATTGGAAAAGATTCTTTTTTTTTTTTTTTTTTTTTAAGGATCTGGAAGTTTTGTGTAGCTCAAGTGTTTATAATTTTATTTTTTATCTTCAAAAACTGAGTAACAGGGCCGGAGGGTTAGCTCAGTGGTTCTGACGCCTGCCTTGCAAGCACAAGGACCTGAGTTCGATCCCCGGTAACCACATAGAATGCTGGGCATGGAGACACGCCCACCAACAATAACACTGCATACTACAATGCCGGACGTGGTGGCTCACGCCTGTAATCCCAGCACTCGGGAGGCAGAGACAGGAGGATTGCTGAGTTTGCGGCGGCTTGCCTGGGCACCATAGTGAGCTCAGGGCCAGCCTGAACTACAAAGTGAGACCCTGTCTCCAAAAAAAAAAAAAAAAAAGCAAAGAAAAAAAAAAAACAACTGAGTAACAGAGACCCCGAGCTGGAATTCAAAAAGATGCTTTTCTGTGCTTCAGAATGAACAGAGAGGCCAAGGAGCCAGTCCTGAGTGCAAAGGAACTGTTACTGTATCGACAGCTGGCCGCAGTCTGAGCCATGGAACTTGACCTTTCTCTGCAAATGGAGAAGAAAGTTCTGCAAAATAATGCGGCCCCCCAAGTAATAACACGCCACCCACTACATTCTGCCAGGAAAAGTGTAGCTCCGATACTGATACCTCTGACATGGGTATCATTTTATTGTTAAAACTTAAGATGGATATTTGCATATACTCTACTGTGACTTTTTCAAAATTTCCTTGTGGAGGGTTTTGTGGGCCAAACTGATCTAAAGAATCTGAAATTAACTAGAACAGAGACCAAGAATGCTTTGTTCTTTTCAGACATCTGGTTTGGGTGATTTAAAGTTTTATTTTCCACAGATGAAAGTTTATTGGATTATTAATTCTAATTCACATATTTATCAAATTGTGTCATGAAACAAATTCAGTTTTAAAATATACTAAATCGATAATCATATCAGTTCCATCAGTACAATACTGTGTATTGTATTGATGTATTTGAATATGCCTCATTCTCCCCTTGGTTTCCATGTGTGTCTCAGGTCCGTGTGTGCCCCTCTTCCGTGCACACACCCACAGCCACACGACACGTGGGCACACACGGTCATAGCCTGCTCCAGAGAGTCGGTACTCTGTACCAAAGCCTGCTCTTTTTTATACTTAGAAATATAAGCTTCTTTCATGTTGCCATATATTGTGCACTATATCATTATGCGGACATCCTCTTGTTCACACAAACAGAATACTTGGCTTATAATTATTTTCATCGATAAGTATCTCTGATTACTCTTTAGGATAAATGGCTGGATCAAAGCATCAGTGCCTTTCAAGTCTTTGGCTAATGTTTCCAGAGATGCCTTCCAGGATGGCATGATTAATGTTTGTATGTGTGATTCTACCAGAAATAATGTAATGACTTTTCTCAGTTATTCTCAATTGGACATTTAATTAAAAATAAAAGCTTTAGCTGGGTGTGATGGTGCAAGTTTGTAATTCTACTACTCTGGAAGGCTGAGGCAGGTGGGTCACAAGTTTGAGCAAAGCCTGGGCAACTTAATGACTTGACAAGTCAGAAAATATGCATGAAAAATGGTTAGGGATGTAGTTTAGTGTGAAGGCCCTGGGTTCAATCTCTAGTACATAAATAAAGAAATAACTTTGATGATTTAAAAAACAAGTAAAATTCAACATCTAAAAAATGTGAATGCATGTGACACTGAAAATTGTATGATATCCCTTATACTTCATCTCTATTTCCGGATCCTAGAGTGCCTAAATTCCTTTGGCATTTCTATGCTTTTTTACATGTTAACATTTTATTGTGCATATGGAATGGGTTGAATGAACCACCTCCCCTAATAAAGATATAACCATGTGCTAATTCTTAGATTATTTTGTTGGTTAAAGAGTAACTATTAGCATATGTAGCAAACAGTGTGATTCAGTTAAGGTTTCTGACAGGAAGAATTTATCGTAACTTATCTAAGCAGGTCATAAATCAGATGACAAGTGTTCTTATAAGAGGGAAGCTGAAAAATATTGGCGAGACACAGAGGAGACAGATAGGTGAAGTCAGGGGCAGAGAGTGGGCTGATGAGACCAGAGGCCAGGAATGTTGCTCTGCAGCCTGGAAGTGTCCAGAAATGGTCCTCCTGCTGAACTCTTCCAGAAAGCACAGCCCTGCTATCTTGAATTTCTAGTCTCCAGAACTGTGAAAAGCAAATGTCTATTTTAAGCCACAAAATTTGTGGAATTTTTTCCTGCAGCCTTTAGAAATGAATAGAGTGGATTAATGTCTAGGCATGGAAATCTCTTTCCATTCTTCACTCTTAATATCTTCTCCATTTCTGAATCATTTTAGAATTACTTTCTCAAAGTAAAATGAAAAATAAAACAATCTTAGTGTGAAGCTACGTAGGATAGTGTTAAGTACACACAGTAAATTGCATACCATAGGTCTTTGGTCTTTATGCCTAAGACCATAATATAACATTTTAATCACCTTCAAGTTCTTTTATTTAATAAACTTTTGACTTTTTTCACATGGGCTTTGCAGTGAATTCTTAGGGTTTACTTATTTTTAAGCTTTGTAAACACATCACATTTTGTGGCTAGTACATTTAGTGTGATTTGTTTTCAAATTGTTACAAATTACTGTTGTAAGTCAGGTTTCTCTAGTGGGCCTCACTGAGATAATGGAATGTTCCAGAATTTCACTGGCCAGTATAGTCACCGTTTGCCACATATGGCTACTGAACTCTTGGAATGGGGTTTAGAGTCTTTAAAGAACTACATTTTTAATTGCTATTTGAATCAATGTCAATTTAAATAGCCATACAAGTCTCACAGCTACAATATTGGGCCATATGTTTTAGAGAATTATTCCTGTTTTGTCAGAAGACGAAGGTTAGCACAGTAAAATATCTAAGATTCTATAATTCTGCTCCATTGATTCTAGCTTGGAGGCCTGGTTCTGGGAAATGACCCTAGGAGCTGGTCTGGAGGTTGGCAGGGGGAACGGAAAGATCCAAAAATAAGCATCCTCTTCTGTGAAGCCTGGGTCATTTGAAAATGTGTCATGTCTTCACACAAAAGGTAAGGAAAGTTGAATCACCTCTTCATCCCCACAAATTTCCAGACAATCTGGGTTTCCAGCTTGTTATAAGCACCTGTCCAAATAGCCCCATCCCAAATCTCTGGGTCCCACTCCTTCTCTCAGGTCCTGACATCAGCACTGGGGACTTCTCCAGACTGAGAATTCACTGTTCTCTTATGTTTTCCTACACTCACAAGGATTCCATCTCCGTCCCAGCCATAGGAAAAGAAATTGCTTAAAAAGTGCCAAAGAGGCCCCAGAGGAAAGCCCAGAGAGGATTTACGCCTGGCTTTGAACTGGTGATTGATTGTACCAAGCTTGCCTTCTTCTTTCTTCAAAGCATTGGTGGTGTTCAGCAGTAGCTGCCAAATTCAGCAACCCTTATAATTACTATTTCCCCTTCTATCGCTCAGAAGCTGGAAATTGCTCAAGCTGGGGATTTAGGTTCATGTTGCCTCCTGGGAAAGTTATTACAGGAAAACATGAGAGAGCCCAGAGAATGAGAATAAAGAAAGACGTGGTCTCAACTGCAGTGCAGCACAAGCCTGGGCATGAGCCATACTGCAGAGTCGGCCCCTGGCAAGGCCGGGTGCCTGCTCTCTGCACCCTGCATTCACCCATCACTGGCTGCACGCTACCAGGAAGGCAATTTCTGTTCTCCAGAGTGCCGTTTTCTGGGGAAGTTGCAGCCGTGGGCTTTTAATAGTTAATACAGCAAAGGAGTTGTTACTGTCCTGGCAAGGAAATCTAAGTAGGTACCGGGAAAAACAAATCTAAGTAGGGTCTAGAGAACCTCTAGTGCCCCCTACCCTATTTAAGAAAGAAAAAGTGTTAGGCTTTTATCCAAAAAACTTTTCATGTGACTTTTTCTAGTTTAACCCATCAAATGCTGTGTTATCTCAGTAGTTATTATTTATTTCTATCTATAGTAATTAATCTACTACTCGGGCATTCTGGTCTCTTACCCATGAAAGGATAGATATTTCCTTTTTTTTTTTTTTTACATTATCGTTTAATCAAACCACAAACATTTCATTTAGGATTTTTTTTCCTACTTACAAGTGTATAAAATATAATGTAAGTGGCTTGAAACAGTGATAATAATTTATTTACTCACAGTGGTCCAGTTGGATATGGAATAGAGGGCCTAGATCCATGTCCCTGGCACAACTGTGCAGAGGAGCATTCACACAGCTTCCATAAGAAGAGGTGAGGTGTGTGGCTAGAGATGGTGATCCTGTCACCCACGTGGCTGTGCTCTTTGACAGGCCTGACCTTCCTCACAGCATGGCGGCTGCTCCAATTAGGAAGGTCCAACGTTCAAGCGTGTCTCAAATGCTTGCATGAGCTAGGCTGACGTCCTGCTGTCCCGGGTGAGTCAGTGGGCCATGCTCAGCATCCATGTGGACAACAGGAGAGTTTAAGCACTGTGGAGTGAGGGTCTCTGCATAAAATCAGTTTACTATGTTTTACTTTAATGATTCATTCTGTTTCCAGGAGAGTTTAAGCACTGTGGAGTGAGGGTCTCTGCATAAAATCAGTTTACTATGTTTTACTTTAATGATTCATTCTGTTTCCAATCTCCCAAGTCCCTCAGCGGCTCATGTTATAGACACCAGGCTCAGACTTGAAATCCAGGGTTATGACATCCAAACCAGTCCAAGTGAAGATGGCATTCCTTGTAGAGAGCTAATCTCAGTGTGAATCCTTGGGAGTGAGTCATGTTACATTTTCTGTACATCCCAAAGCCAACCTAGCATGATGCATAGGACAAGACATGATGGTCATGTCAGTGAAGAAAAAGAGAAACAAGAGGCAGCAGTAATCACAGCTACTGAGCATTTCTGAAGACCAACTAAGTTCCGATTTCAGATTACAGCATCCAGTCACCTCCCCTGGGAACGATTTCCCTGGGATTTTTTATTCTTATCCATTGACTTTTGGTTTCTACTTCCAAGTCATCTTTTATTTTTTCTTCCATAAAACAGCCTCTTTTGGAAGTTAGGTATCCTTCATAGCATGCTCCTTGCCTATGATGAGTTTCTCTATTTGTCCTAGTCCAAACTGACATTGTTGATGGTAAAACTCTGTTTTTAAAACTGTGAGCTTCTTAATGAATGTCATCTCACTAAGATTTGTTGCACTAGACAAAAATCATACTCTAAAACCTCCTCAGGACAAGCTCCTGCTGCTTTAAACTTCAAGAAAGGAAACAGTTGGACCACAGATATAACCATTTAGATGGGTGGAGGAGACATAGGTCGTTCCTGCAAGACTCTGAGGAGCCCCGTTGTCCAGATAAGAAAGCCTGTGAAGAATCGCCTGAAGTTTTTCTAAGGCTTTAGAAAAGAGTCTTAGCAACTACACACATTTTCCACTGTGAGAGTCTCTTATTAGGATGAAATAGAGAAAATTAGCAGAAATCCATTACTGGAAACCCATCCAACGCATAAGGTGGAGAAACTAAGAAACCAAAATTTTTATTTAAAATAACATTATTTTCTCCCAACTAGCTCACTCTCAACCCAGATTTTAGGAAGACTACAAAGTTTTATGTTTGAAAGAAGAAAGATATACATGGTCTTTATATTTTTAAGTTATTCCTAATACCTGGTAAAACTTCACTTGTTGATTTATTTTAAGCATTTCCTCTATGTCTCTGAATATTGTTGTAATATCTATTTTAAGATTTCCTTCTGATCATTTGGCTCAGCCTAGTTTCTATATATATATTAATGGCCTTTTCTTTCCAGTATGGGCTACTTCTTTGTCTAGTAATTTTGTGTGGCATACTCAACATTTTGAATGATACATTTCTAGCACTATATTCTGCTATATTCCTGCAAAGACCTTCGGTTCTTCATTTGTTTTAGCAGACATTTAATTTCTTTGAATGCAATCTTTCCCCGGGGTAAAAGACACTTAAAATCATCATGTTCTTTCTCTAATTCTTTACACCATTAAGACTGAGTTTCCAAGATGGTGGCTTCCGTCCAAGTGAGAACAGCTTCACCTGGTGTCACTTGGAGAGTCCACATGAGGTCAAGCAGCCCTGAAAAAGATGGAGCACATCCTAGACTGTTCTGTTCCTCTAGCCACTCCTCATTCCCACAGCTCTTACCTGTTCTAAGAATCCCTACGGTACCCTTGAGAAATTATACTTAAACCCTACACAGTGGTGCACATCTGTAATCACATCACCTAGAAGACTAAGCAGGAGGGTTGTAAGATTGGGTCCAACCTGAGAAACTTAGGAGTTTGACAAGACTCATTTCAAAGGAAAAAATAAAGAGCTGCGAATGTAGCTCAGTGCAAAGGACCTGGGTTCAGTTCTTGTTGTATTTAAATTTTTTTTCAGAATTTATAGTTACTATCTATAGGAAGCTTTAGAGGGATTTCTGTCCCTTGAATAGAAAGATAGTTTACACAGAAAATATATAGTTCTAAAGCCTAGATCAGCCTGGTTCATTGGGAAAAGAAAGGGTGATAGCAGAGAATATGATTTTTTAATAAATGTCTCTTCCATTGATGATTATAGGCTCTTTTGCACTTCAATTTTTGATGAATTATATGTTTCTAGTCATAGATCTTTAACTTAGTTAATACTTCCTGGGTTATTAATTTAGCATCTGATCTCTACTTTCTTCATCTTTGTATCACGACTAGTCATGTCCCTGTCATGAGGAGACAGGTGTACTAATGTTCATTCATCCTATTACACCCTTTACAAATGAAGATACTAAAAAGTAAGAACCATCCTTCATTCACCTTTGAATCTGTGGATCCAGTTGATTTTTGTTACAGTATAAATTTTTATATAGTACATAGGTTTGTTTATGAACATGGAGAATATGAAGATAAAACATATTAAGCTGTTAATTTCTATGCTGGGATTTTTTCACTTCGCTCAAACTGAAATCTAATATATTGATGTTCATTTTTAGTAATATGGAGTAAAAACACTATCTTCTTAATTTTGATAGTAAACTACTTAGAATCTGTCTTTATACTTGTGTTTTTATACTCCTTTACACTCATTACTACATAAATGAATGTGATTGTATATACCTATTAAAATAGTTTTATGAGAATGTTCTGTAGAAACACCTTGTTATAAAATTAGGTTCTTTTTGGAGGGTAATAAAATATTTTCCCTGAAGCCCATTCTGGGAAAGTACTATAATACTCCAAAAGTATGCCATTGCGGTGAGTAATATTATAATAAGATTTTGTAATTGTGACTCCTTGTGAATTATGTTCAGTATTGTCGAGAACAGTTTCCTGGGGTTAATGAAGCCTTTTATGTAACTAGGATCTCACCAGTGAGGTGGCTGTGCTGGTCTGAGCTCATCCCTGCAGATCAGCACACTACTGCATTCTTAACTGTTCATGGCACAAATCTGATCTCAATTACAATGGACATTTCCACGCTTATGTGAACAATTTAAATATGACTTTGGCTCCCCCACCAACCCAATTGACAGGATATTCTTACAATATTGTAGTATTATGCAGATTTGAGATTTCTTTCTCAATTTCATTTCAATATGAAAAATACCCTGGCTGGATCTTACCCATCCTGATCTGTCCTTATGCACCCATTTCTGTAGACACCTTGGGTGTCTTGTTCTGGGGAAGCATAGAACAGTGGTGAGAATAAAGTGCCTACTATGTGCTGTGGTCTGTTTGGGAATTTAATGAAATCACAGCATACCTTTTGCCTGTGGTAAAGTTCAGATAAAACATCTCAATGAAAAAATGTAAAATCTATAGGTTTCTGGGCATAGGTGATGTTTTGAATATAGCTACTTCAATATCACACTGGAATCTGGCTATAAAAAAACAGAACCATAAAATATTTTTAAAAGAGCCATGAAAATAGCAGAAAGCTCCGCTCTCAGCAGAATTCCGTCAATAGGGAGCATTCTGCTTCCACAAACCGCTGAGCGGAGAAAGCCTTGCAGTGAGCTTCACAGCCCATCTACAAAAAGTGAAACCAGAGACCAAATGAAGAAAAGGTTTTTCTTTTTTTTTTTCTTCTTCCAATTTAGCCTTAATTTGTGGGTTATGTAAAAGGAAAAAAAAAGTGGACTAAGCTTTTCTTTGGGCCATGAGAGGGCCCTGCAGCTCTGTGGTCAGAGTGACATGGTTTGTTTCAGCACTTCAGTGTCATAATCTTCAGTCACGGCTGTGGAATACATGAGGTCATCTTTCTGGATGTTTCTGTAGCTGAGGACGATTCACAGCTAATGTGCACCAGGCCGGGAACCCTGACCCAGATGTTGAAGCGCTTCTGTAGTTTCCCATCACTTCCTAAGTCCATTCAGCCCAGGAGCCTGAACACAGAATGCTCTTGGCCAAACAGTTGTTGAACTATCAGTGCATGTAATGTCTCAGTCCCATCTCACTGGTGCTCTATAAACAGAAAGACAGACACACACACACACACACACACACACACACACACAGTGCAAAATATAAAGAAAAGAGAAGCGATCTAGGGTGACAGTGAGCTGAGTTCTCATGTTGGGTCTGTTATTTGGCTCCTTCTGCAGCCTTAGGCAAGTTTAGCCTTTGATCTGTCACCAGGGTGAGTCCTCTTCCACACTCTTCTCCTTAAAGCCTTTGATTCCTGTCATATACAGAGTACAGTTTACAAGGATCTTCATCTTGTAGCGCTACTTACCTTTCTAGAAGCATCTGTCACAATTCTACTCCCCGCTGGCCTTATAGCTCACATATTCTTGTTGTCTGCCCTCCTGGCGAGACCCATGCTTCTCCCTTCCCCTCCTCCAGTGCCACCGGCTCCTCCTCCTCAGTTACTCCTGAAAGTGTGGCTGAAGGAATCTCAAAACAACTCAGTCTTGCCCAGAAGCAATTGCCAGCCCCGGCCCCAGCATAAGTGAGCCTGGCTTTGTGCAGACCGTGTCACCTGCTCTTGGTGAAAAGGATGGGATGACAGGGATTGTTCACCTCTTCACTTCCAGAGCAAGGAAGTTGCTCCTTGGCATCTTCATCTTTCAGACACCTTCAAGCTCTTTGTCAAGTTTCAGGTTTCATGTTTGGTCATTTGCTTTTTACAGACCAGCCATCTGGGACCAGCAGAAGCAGGAGTTGTCGCCTGCCAGTGGGTGGCCTGTGTTTGTGATGCGCCCAGGCACCTCCTGTCCTCAGGGACTGGCTGGGCCATCAGTCTCCTCAGGAAGCGCATACCCTGATGAAAGCCTTCTCCCAACACCCTTCCCCCTTCTATTCTGCCTCCCTAGAAAAGATAATGCTGGGGACCCGCGAAAGGGAAAATGCCTGCGGCAGCTTGGAGAGAATGCAAGGAGCCCACTGTGACTCCCAGCCTGGAGGAACTGCTGCTGTCTACAGCAGCCCAGGGTCACTCGCACCTCTTCTCCCAATCATCAAGTAGAGCAGAGGGAGTCGGGGAGCATTTTGCTAGCAGCTTCGATTAGAAACAGGTGAACATTGTGGGGAAACATGAGGGACAGCCCTAATCCAGAAGGACCAGCAGTGGTACTGCTGGCTTCCTGAGAAACAAAGAAGACTGGGAAACAGAAGGTCTGCCGATGGCCCAGGTTTCCATCATTGGAAGACGCTTTCCTAACTTTGTCTTTGCTAGTACAGTTCATTCTATTACAAAACTGTATAAATATTCACTATCTTTTTGATGCTTTGGTAGTTTTATCTGTAACTTTTAGCCACCTGAAATTTATGTTTTTTAGCCAGGTGGAATGTAAAGTTCATTGTTTTCTTTTTTTTGAGACAGGGTTTCACTTTGTAGTTCAGGCTGGCCCTGAGCTCACTATGTAGCCCAGGCAAGCCTCCAACTCAGCAATCCTCCTGCCTCTGCCTCCTGAGTGCTGGGATGACAGGCATGAGCCACCACGTCTGGCATTGTGGTACGTGGTACTGATTGCTGGTGGGCATGAGTTACCACACCGGTTATTGTATGTGGTTACCAGAGATCAAACCAGGGACCTTGTGCTTGGTAGGCAGGCATCAGAACTAATGAGCTAAATCTTTGGCCAAGTTTATTGTTTTCTTAAGTAGCCAGTTATTCAAGTAACATATACTGAGAAAGCCTTATTCATATTCTACTTTCTGCTGTTTGAAATAGAAAAACTACCATATTTCTAATCCACATAGATAGAGCTTTTGGAGCTTCCTGTGTTTTTGTGTTGGTCTGTGCACCATTTATTGTGCCTTTGTGGGTGTGGACAACAAGTGTAAGGAACTCAAAAAGAAATTGTGTTGAAGTTCTGGCCTAGAAAAGTGCTTTCCATGTTTATTTAGGGAGAATTGGTACTTTGGTGACAGTGATCTAATCACCCCAGAAATGTATGTTTCTTTATCCTTTTAGGCCAATACTACAGTTTAATAAAGTTTTTGAATGCATTCTGTTTCCTTTAAATGCATTGCTAGATATTTTATTTTGGGCTGTTATTAAATTATTTCTCCCTCATATGTTGACAAGTTCTATTTTATAAGGGAGAAACTACTTTTCTTCTAGTGCTTCATTTCGTAACTAGTCTTATTGTCACTGTTAATAGTCTTTCAATGAATTTTTGGTTTTCTTTACAGGAATTGTGTCAAATTACTATCATTGTACCTTTTTCTCTCCGGTTCAAGTACTGAGAATCATTCTCTGGCTTAGGAACTAAAATTTCTTTAAAATTTAAACAACTCAGCCAATCTAGTATCTGGTCATATCTTAAGACTATGTAATGACCCTAGGTACCTGTGGTCATTCAATGGAATTGTATCATGTAGGGTGTTATGCATATATCTAGATTTGTCTGCAAAGCTTCATGTGCTCACAGTGGGGCTTTTGGTAGTGACTGGAACATGGAGCTATGATACTGGATTAGTTCACTGATTGGTTTAGCACAGTTCTGGGACTTAGTGATGAGGAAAAACTTACCCTGAGCTTGAGCAGCACCAACCAATAGGCTTGCATCCTGGGTATCTTGTCATAGCAACAAAAAGTAACTAAGACAAATGGTCTTGCTTTTGCAAAACAAGGTTTTGGGGGTTAAGCCCATTGTCACACATATCAGTATTGTGAAATACTGTTCCAGTGCACAAATAAACCAGTGCCTTTTACTCATTCTTCCACTGGCGAGCATTTGGGCTTTTTTCTATTTTTCTTTTTATAAATATCACCACAGTGAGTATTTCTGCACAAGTCTTTCTGTGAACATGTTTCCTTCTCCTTTAGGTAAGTATCTAAGAGTAGAACACCTCGGAATAGGATAGGTATATATTTAACTTTAGTTACGATACCAACTTAGCAAAGGCCTTGGATTTGTCTAGTGTTTTATCACTACTAGAGTCATATTATTTGGCTTTAGTAGAAGTATCACAGAAGTTATACTATGTCTTGTGGTACCTAGTGTTGGTGGGCTTAGAATAAGGCTTGTCCCAGAATTGATAATAACGGGAACCTTCCAGATTTTCTCATTCTGAAATTACTAATTAATTCTTTTTAATAAATAAAAAGTGCTTTGAAGATGTCTTGTTCATTATCATGTTTTCACCCATCACACTCAACACTGTTGATGATTTTCTGATGTGCTTATTCTCCCTGTGCGTATCAGTCCATCCTCTGTCTCTGTCCAAGACAGAGATGATTCCCTCAACCAGCATCATCACTTGTCCCTCTTCTCAGCCAGTCTCTGCAGAGATGACCCTTCTGTTCCCTATTTTCACCACAGAGAGATTTCTTCTCCATTCATTAGTCTGTTGGAACAGACTCATGGAGTTTTTATTTAATTGAATGTATTATTGTACCTTTTTGTACTGATGCTCAAGTTTTTGAACTTGGAAAGTCCTTCAACTTAGCGTTTATAGCCTTGTGACACAGTCCCATCATTTACTGAGTATTTCCCTACTATTTGTCACAATATGGCGTGTCAGATTCAAGAAGTACTTTTTGTGTTCATCTCTAGAATCAGGTTGTTCTCCAACTTACACTTGTAAATACCCTAGAGAATAATATTTAGAAACTCAAGGGCAGTGCTAGGCACGACCTCTGCTTCTGTGCTTATTGTGTCCATGCTCTTCAGAGAACAGTCAGGGAGTGTATATATACATTGTTCATATGCTACAAAAAGTACATTGTACATTGTTCATATTCTACAAAAGGTATGCATCTTTGTCTCTACTGGAAGCCATGAACCCATATCTAAGAAACAGAAAGGTCTACCATATGTATGAACTGAAATTTACCATATGGTCTTCCAACATCAACATATAGATTCAATTACATTTCTTTCAAAATCCTTCATCACAATTACAACAGCTGCTTTAAAGTCTTTCCAGCTGATTTCAACATCTGTGTCATCTTAGGTCAGGTCATGTTGGCTGCTCATTCTGATCCTGATTTCTTCCACCTTACCATATCTTGAAAGTCTATGCCTGTTTAGACATTGCAGATGAAGTATTATAGAGATTTGGGGTTCTGTATCTGGCTATTTCCCTGACGGACAAACTACCATCTAATTACCTTGAACT
Organism: Thryonomys swinderianus; assembly: GCA_004025085.1. NCBI lineage: Eukaryota > Metazoa > Chordata > Mammalia > Rodentia > Thryonomyidae > Thryonomys > Thryonomys swinderianus. Next base: position 27,892 of record PVIC010004185.1, read on the forward strand.
TGAGGTGTCTTGATATTTCACTTTGACAGGCTGGGTCTATGGGAAACCACAGCACTTTAATAAGCCTCTCAACTTTGACAGACCATAAATGCCAAACCATGGTGTACAATAGATGAAAATCTCTGCTCAATTTTCCAGCCTCCAGTTGCTACAGCTTCTGGGATCCCGAGAGATTCTGCCCCACTTATAAAGTTCAGTGTGGGACAAGGCTTAGGGGAGCGTCAGTGTGATTCTTGAACATCGCTGAGGTCTTTCATTTTTTCTGGGAATCTGCTCCTTACTTCTCACCAGTCTAATAGTCTGTAACGTCATCTTTTGGCATCTGAAGTTAATAATAGTGTTTGAGATGTCACACGGGCCAGGAAGTACCCCCAGGGGATAGCCAGATAAAAATAGCCTCCTCTGAGAGTGGGTGTCTTATTTCAAGGGTTCATTCACCCTTGAGCTTCTGTCCACTGTCACTCCTTAGATTCTTCAAATAACTGTCTTTCATGACACATCTTCTCCAGAGTTTAGCATTGTTATCTTGGGAAGGAGAGTTAATCTTGAAAAGCTTTAGCACCATTACAAATGCCTAAACCAAAATATGTTTCACATGTTCTTGATCAATCCTTACCAAAGTTAACAACCACCACAAAAAATCTTCTCTCAATGAAAAGCCATTAATAACTTTTTCCCATCACTATAAAACCAGACCATATGCTAAAAACAAAAACCATTTTCAAATTAGTTTAAAATACACGTTTTATCCAAAACTGAGACATTTACACCCAGCAAACTCAACCAAAAGTTCTTACTTGTCCATTTGGGATATCATGATTTTGTGACAATGACATAAAAATACTTCCAGTTAAATCTAGAGTGTCTCAAAGTCTTAGCATCATTTTTACTTGTAGAATAATGTAAAAGAATTCTGATTATAAAGCATAGTCTATGTTTAATAGTTTCATAATTCAGAAACTTCTTTAAATTCATGTAGTAAAACAATTGGTCACTATGTGTTACTCTTTTAATTTAGTGTTTCAGCCCAAATAATATTTCTTTTCTGCAGTGTAAGTGTTTACAGTCACCTATAATGCTGATCTTTGGTTTTCTTCTTTGGGTTGCATTTATTAGGATTCTACATGAGACTAAGATTGGCTTCATAAAATGATGATGCTTATTTTCCCATTCTCTGTTGGAGTTCAGATAGCAGGAAATCATTTATTCTTTGAAGACCTGAAACATGGTGTACATGAAACTGTCTGGCTTTTTTAAAGCAAAGTGATCTATGATTAATTTTTCAAAATTTCAAGGTCCATTCATCTATTCAGATTTTCTTGTCCTCATAAATAAATTTTAATGACAAAAATCCTTGAAAATGATATGCCCCACCAATTCATCAAGTCAATTAGCGTATATTTCCATATGGTTACCTTTCATAATGTTGCAATCCCATATGCAGTTTGGCTGCATCCAGCTTAGTAATGTATATTTACGTTATATTTTTTATTAGACTTCAGAGTATGAAATGCTTGTGCTCTCCAGATCTTCAGTTTGGCTTTTGGATTGGTTCCTTTGTTTTATTTTTCACAGATTCAGCTCTTGAATATATATATTCTAAATTAGCTAGTTTTGCACTTTATTAACATCTGTTATGCCATTAATTCCTTTCTTTTTCTGTAAGTTTATTTCATTATCGGACTTCTTGTACACAGTACTGATTTCAATTATGTTAATTTCCTTTTATTTTAGAAAAACATAGTTAATGTTCTAAATTTTCCAATGACTCTAGCTCTAATCTTTTTAACTGTGCTATTCTTTTCAAAATGGGCCTAATTATATGTAATACATTCTGTTAAATCCTTGTTGCAATGTTGTGGGTGAAATTAACTTGAATAGATGCTAAAATACTTTGTTATAAATAAAATAGCAGATAACAATCTGTCATCTACACAATCATCTTAGTTTTACTCATTTATTAATTAATTCAATAAGTATTTATTATTATTCACTATACTCATGTAATAATCTTTTTAAAAGTAAGTTTTTCTGGGTAGATATACATAAATATAGATCTGAAGTATATGAATAGTAATGTATAAGAAAATTATATTAGATGCATTAATATAGATATACAAATAAAAGACATGGAAAAATAACCCACACATGATTAAACAAACTTGGTAGAATTATTATAACTGTTTGAAATATTTTTCTTTTTGGCTACTCCTGTTTATTAATTTTCTACAGTTAAAAAATACTGAAATTTGAATATTACTAAGTTTTTAAAAAGGTGGCTCCTTTTGACAAAGAATGTTTATGTTTCTGTTTCAGGAAATTTTGTCTGAGCAGATAATTCAAGAGGTAGCAAAAACTTGAAAATAAAGTTATTCATAAGCAGATTAAAGATGTACAATCTATAAATCCAACAATAGGGAAGAAATAAAATGAACAGTGAAATGTTTGTATAGTGTATTTATGTTTCCAACAATATTATATTACAAAATATACTTATGTAAGGCTGAGGATTTAGATCAAGTGGTACGCATTTATCTTGGAAACACAAAGACCTGAGTTCAATCCTTGGTATCTCCAAAAAATATTTATATATATATATATATATATATTAGTATATATTCATAAATGTTTATGACAAGACATTCTTAAGTGAGGAAAATGGTTTAAAATTATAGAATAGTTATACTTAAAAATCAAACATATAATAAGATACTCATGAAAAATTTGGAATTTATACAACATAATTTCTTTATTTCTTAATTATAACACTGTGGATTGTTTCTACTCTTTTATATGATATTTCTTCATAAGATTTCTCAGTAATGAAATATGACAGTTTTAACACACAAGTTCAGTTAATAAATCAAATTAATACACAAAATACATACCTATTTTATTCAGAACCATGATCTTGCTACCACTAAAAAAGAAAAAACTAGTCATAATATTTACCCAAACGAACTTGCTTTGTTCAAACTAAAAGATTCACTGCATTACTTACAAAGAGGAAGAATCAGAAACAAGGTAAAAGTCTCATCAATGTAGTAGAAACTGGTTAAGATGCTATATGTGTGTTCAGTGGATGACTAATTAGGTTTTAAAAGAGCTATGATGCTGTTATTAAGAGGTAGATGCCAAAAGGCCAGCAGCAAAATACAGGCTCTTCAGGATTTGTAACCGAAAACAATTTGTTGAAAGAAAAAAAAAAAAAAAGAGTAAGTCTTCAGAAATCAGGAAGACACTACAGGAAAACTAGATGCTACAGAAAAGCAAGAGAAATGGAGCATAACGCAGAGAAAAGGACAAAGCACTCTGGAAAGCTCACCCGAGCTCCTGGGGAGAGGGATATGCCTCCATTAACACCAAATAAGTTCTGGGAGCGGTTGGCAGCTCCAGGGAGAAACAGGGTATAGAGCTAACCCCAAGAACACCTATCAGTTATGTAAACGGGAAGAAACAGTGGGGAGTGTTACTCTGAGAGTGACTTCTTCTGCCTGGCAGGCTAGAGCTGGAAAAGAAATCCAGTACAGCCTGACCATGTTTGAAAGTGTTTAATGAGCCATCATTTTGAATCAAAACTAGTTGTTTAAGACTAACTGCAGAATAATTACACTTCAGGGTCTCTGGGTCCCCTCGCCGCAGTGACTGGATGGGAGACAGCCACAAGAGACAATGTCGAGTGCGCAGGCTAAACACCGACATCATGAGAAGTCTAAGCTCAGGTGAAGAAGGTCAAAGGGGCCTTGTCCTCAGAGTTCAGAGGCTAGGTTTTTCAATTTGGGAGACCACCAAGTTTGAAAGTGCTGGCATTAAGTTTTCTAGAAACAGTGAAAAATCAGAAAACAGCACAAAACATGTAATTAATTTATTTACAGAAATAGCAACAGGACACTTTCCAAATGGAGAAAGAATGTAACACAGAGATAAGTAAGGCAGAAACAATTTGAGGCACATCCAGCCATCTGATCTTGGACAAAAGAGTCACAGACACTAAAGGAAAAGTTACAAAAAAAAAAAGAAAGCAAGAAAAAAAAAGTCTCTTTCCCTGGCCCCATGGTCTTCATAGTTTCATCTTGTTAATTTGTGTTTCTTTTTGATTCTGTTTATTTTGGAAGCTCTGCCTAACTTTTGAAAACTGGTATGAGACCTCAAGATGATGAGGTTTGATATTTTATACCTTAAGTTAGTAATTACTGGCTCTTAAAGCTACTATTCTTATTGAGTGGCTCTTATTTCCTGAGTCATAAAATGATAGAGCAAATGTAGGTGGATGCTCAAGTCTCTTCTACTAACAGAAGTTCCCCAATTTAAAAGGCAGAATCCAACTCCAGGACCAGAGAGAGGCTGGGGATGTAGCATTTGTAACAAGTCCTTGGAGTTACACGTGGTGCGGTCTGTGGACCATACTTGCAGTAGCAGGGTCCACAAGATGGCCTTCCATTCCTATCTCATTCTCCTCATGAGGTAAAGATTACCTAGGTGAGATGTGAAACTTCTCTTTTCTTAACTTTACTTACGTGAAAAGCTAAGATAGCAGCTGTCTTCTAAGGATGTTGGAAGGATTCACACAGATGACGCCTTGGAGTTTCTGGCAGCAAGACCAGCACACTGTAGGGCCTGACTCCACATCACTTTTCCACTCTCTGTTAGACACTGAGGTAGAATCTGTGTTTTGGCCAATGACCCAAACTAATAGCAACTTCATATTGTTTGATGATATAGATCATTAGATATTTGAGGTCAGCAGGAAGTACAAGGAACATAATTTGATGGTAGAGGCCTACCTTATTGCTATACTTTCTCTACTTTATGATTAGGTATTGGTCTTAATCTCTCATTGTGCTTAATTTATAAATGATAAATAAATATGTCTGTGTCATAGGTATGTGCAGGAAAAATGCAGTGGACACAGTGTTCTGGTCTAGCAAATGTTTCAAGTCTCCTGAGATCTTGGCTTGTATACTCTCTCTGAGGATAAGGTTGGGCTACTGCTTTAGTTACTTTTCTTATTGCTGAGATAAAATACCTGAGACCCAAAGTTAAAAGAGGAAAGTTTTATTTAGCTCAGTTTGTAGAGGTTTCAGTCCATAGTTGGCTGGCTCCAAGGCAGGGTGGCATGGTGGAAGAGCAAAGTTTATGGTGGGCAGAAGGAAGTAAAAGCAGTAAGAGAACTTAACAGCATCTTGCTGCCCCTTTTATCCTTTCCAGACTATTTAGGGCAGGTTGCACTCACACTCTTAAACCTAGTTTCCTTGATCCTAACATGGCATTCTAGCATTGCAATCCCAGTGCCACAAACTCTAGATCCAGCCACTTTGGAAAGAAAGCCCTGCTATGACTGCATCAAGCTGTGGGGGTGGTACTGAGACCCAAGCCGCCACAACTACTGTAACAGCTTGCAGTTCTTGAATAACAGTTCTGCGCCAGATCTGACTGACTTGAATGCCTTACTCTTAATCCTTGTATCTCTTCACTTGGCTTAGTTTTTAAGAGAAATTTCGTTTCCAGACTTTTCTTGGTTACATCATTTTTCACATTTGAATTCTATCCTATAACCACATTTCAGAGCGCATGAAGGAGACCCATAAAGTTTCACTGGGAGGGAGTTTGTTTTTTTGTTTGTTTGGTTGGTTGGTTTTTATGAGTTGTTTGTTTTGGGTACTGGGGATTGAATTTATGACCTTTCAAGGCAGGCACTGGAACCACTGAGCTAAATCCCTGGAAACAAAAGGGAATTTGTTTTTAATCCAATAGTAGGATAAGGAAAACATAGGTATTGATGGTTTAAAAGTAGCCCTCTAGATTTGCTGTTATGGCAAAAAAAATATTTAAAAATCTTTTAACAATTGAAAAAAACACTCAGAGGAAAAGGAAATTTCTCAAATAAATAAAAGTAAAGCAGCCAAGTGAGCTTGCGTTGTCTGGGAAGAAGGGAGAGGTGACCAACTTCCTTCTGAGGCTTAGTATTACCTACTTTCTATCATGAAGGGTAAGTGAGATTACCTCAGGTGTCATTCTTACTATAAAAATACTCTTTCTGCTTACATTGGCTATCGCAGGTCATGTTTCTCAGTTGAAATAAAGCTGATGTGGTCTGGTTTTCTAAACACAATGAACAAGTAGGATTATGATTGACTTAAAGAAAGATTTGCCTATGGGTGTTTCCCTTTTCACAATGAAAATCTGAAGTCTACATTTCCAGCCATGTAGTGATGTGTTTAGCATAGGAGGTGGCTTCTTGTGCTCAGAGACCCTATTTTTATGGAAAATGAAAAAAACAAATGCTCATTTTTAGCCATGAAAATGTGATCATTGCTGCATTTGAATGTGCTTTACATTCCCTGGGCAGGAGTTCACTGGCGCTGGGTCTGTTGTGTAACTGAGGAAACCACTGTGTGCTATGAAAACACAGTAATGTAAAAACCAGCCTGTGCAGCAAGAGCTTGATGGGAGAACCGAGCAGCAGAGAACAGGAACACTGTACCCAGAGAGCACAGGAAGCTGAAGGGGACCTGGGCAAGGACCACAAGGTCCCAATATAGACATTGTACAGCCACCTGGGAAAAGATATTCAAAGCCCAACATATGATTACATTCACAGAAGAGGAGAATATTTTGTGTATTTGGACATAAACTTTTGTTCCTTATTTGAAATGACAAGTCTTTGGGGTCTCCTGTTCCCATTCGCTTCAGTGTCTTTGTTAGGGGAGATTCTCAAATCTCTAGATTTAGGGAGCGGAGGACATGCTCACAGTGGTTCCCAGGAGGGGGTGCAGAAACAGGCCTTTTGAGAGTGAATTAACTCTGGCTCATTCTCGGCCAAGTTCTAAATAGAACTGAGGTTGTTGCACTGACTGAGGACGGAGCTCTCGACATTCAGAGCGGCTAACTTGATCTCTTGGACCTCTGGGTGTCGTATCTGCAACTCTCGGGCATTTTATTTTTCTTTTGGTACAAAGCACTACCAGTATACCTTATTATAATAATTAAGAACCTCAGTTACAAAGGCAGCCCTGAAGAGCTTGGAGGCAGAAAAGCTTTAGTGTAAAGGCCACAAATATTCTCGTCCTCTGGTGGAAGGACAGACTACTGTGATGCGGCTAACTCCCCTGTGAGCAGCGCTGCCCAAAGCCGGGATCTCAGGACGGCCCTCCAGGGAGCTGCGTCCAGGGCAGGATCGAACGGACCTCCTGCTTCTTGTTTCTCAGCAAGTCTCCAGCTGTTTTTCCTCCTTCCAGAGTCAGAACCTTTTTCCTTCCACCTCCGGGATGTTTTATTAACCACGTGTTCTGCTCCCTCCAGGCAGTGTGAGAAGAAGAAACCCAAATAGCTCATTAGTGAGTTTGGAAACCCAAGAAAATAAACCCCAGGAATGTCAAAAGAAGGAAATACTCAGAGAAAAATGGAAATTAATGAAAGAGATTCCCCTAAACCTGAGAAATGATTGGATCACCAAAACAAAAATTTGTTTTGTGAAATGACTAACTAAACCGATGTAGAGGAGGATCAACAAGGATAAGGCACACATAAAATTAATTTTTTTAACAACCCCAACATGTGGATAAATGATATGTTTCACAATTTCAAAAGGTCATTATCAATAAAACTTAAATTTGAAAATATAGTTGAAATAAAGATTTTTCTCCGGGAAACAGAAAACCAGAATTACCTCAGATGCCCAGATATGCAGGGCTGGGAATGAACCGCCATGTTCTGACTTTCAGTTCTTCGCCTCTAGTCTCATCTGTCTCCTGCGGAAACTCTGCCCCACACCTTCCAGCCTGGCTCTGCCTCCGCCTCTGTTCTTCACTGAGGTCTCTCGCTGTCACAAATATCAAGGGGACAGCGGGAGGCTCGGGAGCCAGCCAGGGTCCTTCAGCCCTTCCGCGCCTTCTCTCTAACTCCCGGTCACCAGCCTCGTGTGCCTTCCGCTAGGAACGCTTTGCAGTTACCTGCTCTCCTGCTTCACCACAAGGTGTCAGCGATCCGTACGTGTTCTCCTGACTTCCCAGAGTTCGGGGCTTTGATTTTTTTCCTCCACATTTTCATTAACGTTATATGATTTCTACATCTAAGGTAAGGAATTCACTGTAGATCAATACATGCAACTCAACCTGCATCTGTATAAGAAAAATGTCTTGGCAAATATGCAGCAAGAGACAAACTTGGTTGTCTCAACACAGTAGCATTCGAGTTTTGTTTGCTCTTTCTTATGTGGTTTTCTGTGCTTCTCACGTCCCTATCTCGAACTTGTGTCATATTTTTAATTATTTATTTTTAAACCAAAAGAAAGACATTATCCTCTTTTAAAAATATGTATCTTTCGACACCATTCGAAATGAGTCCCCTTTCTACAGGTCACTTTTACATGTTTGATGTATATCTTTCCTTGAATGTTGGAAGTCCTTTCTAGGGCCTTTTTGTGCTGTCACGGTTGTCTCAATGTCCTGAGTCAATTCAAATCATTGATTTTTTTTCATGGTTATTTTGACTTCTAGGAAGATCCAGAAGTCATAGGGCACCAGATCCTGTGAATAAGGTACATCCGGGCCCACGATGACGTTTTTCTGAGCCAGACTTTCCACTGATGGCACCCAGCAGCAACATTCACTATATTTTTGATCCTCTGTCCTAAAGACACTTAGAAAAGAGGACTTCCGGAACTGCCTCAGAAAGTGACGAAACGACAGGGTAAGTGAGTTAGAAGTGAGGGGGGGAATACTTTGAAGAGGATTAATGGCAATGTGTCTTCTACTGCAAGAAACGTTTTAACATTCACTGTACGCTTGGGTCATACCTCGTGTTTGTATTTTTGTAGGTGCAGATACATCCCCAAGGTAGAAACTGAGAAGTGGAACTGCTGAGTTACAGAGTATAGACATTTCTCCTCCTAATATACACTGCCAAAAGTGTACTGGGCAAGGCAACAATGGTGACTAGAAGTATTACATTCTTTACAATTTCAATATCTGCGGTAATAAACACATTTTACTCTGATGCATGAAAGTTACTTTTGTTCAAAGCACAATCCCTCATTATTGGTGAGACGGTGTCTTCTCATGCTCCTGCTATTTGTTTGTACTTCAACTTTCAGGACCAGGACTACTTGTTCGTAACTTGTATTCGCTTTTTCTTTAGGGTTATTTCCTTTTGGAACCCGAATCTTTCGTTATTGTGAATATTAATTTTCTTCTGCTAAAATACACCCTTTCATAGTTCACTCAGAAAAGATCTGTGGCCGCTTAACTTTCTACTTCCATACATGTCCATGTATGAAGCTTATATGTGTGGCATGTATTGCAGGGGCGGTGCCCCTGGGGAGAGGCTCTCCCTTCCCCCTCTGGCTGCCACGTGGGTTAGCACTCATCCCTCTGTCCGTATTTGCTCCGGATGCTTCCACATACTCAAGCCTCTTCCGTTCTATGGTATAGTATTTGCCTGTAACCCGCGCGTGGCCTCCCATCTCTAGATTACTCACAAGACCTAACAGGATGGAAGTACCATGGGAGTCGTGATACTGTACGGTCTGGGGAATGCAGACCTGAAGAAGATGTCTACACTTGTTCAGGGCAGCTACAGTTCTATCCAGAATATTTCCCACTGGCCACTGGTTGCATCTGCAGATGCCCAGACCACAGATGCAGGGGCCCAGTTACACATTGCCCTCTCTCTCCAGTGCCAGGACCCTGCTGGGTACGGACAACCTGTGATGCACTCTGTGGGGGCCAAGAAGGGCCCTCCATGCTGCCTGACACCTGCCTGACCACAGCTCACCCAGCTTTTTCAACTCTCTTCCCTGCATATATCTGCACAGTGGTTTTGCTTTTCCAGTTCAGGCCTGTATTCTTTTGCTTTTTGGGATTCCTTTTACTGAGGTCTTCTTCTTTTCCAGTGTATGAGTGGCTGGTATCAGTTGTTCACACAGATCCTTTCAACTGTAATTAGGCAGATGGGTCACATAGTTTGTCTCTCATCCAAGTACTAACCAGGCCCGACCCTGCTTAGCTTCCGAGATCAGAGAAGATCAGGCGCGTTCAGGGTGGTATGGCCGTAGACTACATAGTATGTCCTTATTCCTATAGCCATTTTGACTCAAAATTTCATTGTGGTTTAAATGTCATTAACAAAAAGAAAGAATAAGGGGCCGGAGATTTAGCTCAGTGGTTCCGGCACCTGCCTTGCAAGCGCAAGGTCCTGGGTTCAATACCCAGTAACCCCATACAATGCTGGGCATGGTGACTCACGCCCACCAGTAATCAATACCACATACCACAGTGCCAGGCGTGGTGGCTCACGCGTGTAATCCCAGCACTCAGGAGGCAGAGGCAGGAGGATTGCTGAGTTCGAGGCTTGCCTAGGCTACATAATGAGCTCAGAGCCAGCCCAAACTACAAAGTGAGACCCTGTCTCAAAGAAAAAAAAAAAAGAATGAATAGGTAAAGGTACAAAGCCCAAATCGTTATGTTATGCCCTTCAAATAAAGCTATTTCATCCAGAAAGTCCATCTGTCCTGTAACAGCCACGTGTTTGGAGCCAGGCTCAGGTCTGAGGGGAGGAGCAGCGCTGAGGGCTGAGGGCTCTCGCCCCCTGAAGCCGCAGAGCCCACATGGGGACAGGAAGACAGATCTCTCATCTAAGCACAATTAGAATCCATTACATCATGGCATCGCCCAGAAAGAGGTTCTGCCCCAAACCTCCTTCTAATTAGTCATTTTAATCAGGTGTCTTCCATAATAACAACTAGAGCTATATTCTGTAATGAGCAAATTCGTATTCATCATTCTATTTATTCTGCAAAAACAACTGGGTAAGGTACGGACTATTTTTATCTCACTTTGCATAGGAGAACTATTTTAATACTCTAAGCATACAGTACTTATCCCTCTTGTGGACAGGCAGCCCCCAGAAGGCACACTTGGTTTAATTTTCATGTGGCCACCCCCACAGGGGAGTCGGGGGTCCTGAATGACCCTGGGAACATCAGCCACGCTCTGGCGCTCCGCCCAAATCTATTGGTAAGAGTGAAGGCCTGTATTTGCTAATTATATCATTGTTTTCCTGAAATATTTTACATGAATGAAATCACTGAATCTTCACAAGACCTGATGAAGGGGGACTACTGTGACCCCCACTTTAGTGAGAAGCAGAAAACTCGAGTATCTTTACTAAAAGTGCCCATGGTAGAAAGGGGTGGTCCAAGACTGGAACCCAGGCTATTCAGTTTGCACTGTAAACCACAGGCGGGCAAAGTACAGCTGCTTTTGCATGGCTGCAAATTGAGTGTGTGTGTGTGTTGCCATGGGTGGAACACAGACCTTCATGCATGCCAGACAAAAGCTCCACCCCTGACCTACCTTCCCAGGCTGGTTTTATGTATTTTTAAAGCCTTACAAAAACAAACAGTAAACAAAGAATATATCATGGTGGAGATTAATTTGGTCCACAGAGTCTAAATCTTTACTACCTGGATCTTTACAGAAGACAGTTCTGCTACCAACTCTGAGCCACTGTGCTGCAGGGAACATCAGAAGAAGGCTCCCCTCTGGCCACCTTCTGTGTAAAGCACAGCCTCCCAGTTGAGTTGGGCAGAAGGAGGAAGGACATTTCTACATAACAATCCCAGTGAGGTAGGAAGCTTACACTTAGATCACCCAGATCATTGGTTTGGATCTATATATTCTTTTGTGCCTTTGAATTTAAGATTGAAAGAACTGTTTTAATTTACATAGGAGTGTTATGGAGATTTGAACCTGTTTGATTTTCAGATGGCCACTCCTAGAATTATCTGGGGGTTTTGTTCTAAATGGAGGGCAAAGTAGTTACTTAATGTTCATCACCCCAATCATGTAAAGACTGTGTGGCTCCAGAGTATATCTTAGTGGAGAGCATGGCAGAATTAACATCTTGATGTGCTTTGGATATTTGGTTCCTAGAAGGCCTTTAACTCACTGAGTTGTGTCACATGAACGATGGGGTGTGTGAGGGGAAGGCCGAAAGAGAAAGAAGAGGATCTGTCTGCATATCACCTTTCTCTAACCCCTAAGCCTTTCCTCTTCCAGTTCTTGGACAGGTCCCATCTGCACACCATCACGCCCTGGGCCCAAGGAAGACTTGGAGCACTTAGGAATCCTCAGAAAATATATGCAAAATTGTGTCTGTATGAGGATATATAGGAATACGGTCATTTTTGACAACTGGTAAATTCATTGTGTATATGTGTACCTTGGGTTGCGAGTGATTTGCTCTGCGAGCATCTTGCAAGATGAGCGCACACTTCTAATAAGCAATGTCTTGCAACCAAGTGTCACATGATCACACTCAGCTACTTAATCCTCCCACTTCCTCTTTCTCCCTCTCTGCCTCTGTCTCTGTCTCTCCCTCTCTCTGCCTCCCTCTCTCTCTGCATGGGATTATGGATGATCATCTCCCAACACCAAGAAGTTATGGAAGAGATCTTGTCTGCTGCAGATGAGGAGAGAAAGGCAGAGGAATCCCTCACTTCAAAGGAGATAAGGGAGATGTACAAAATTGGGACATAGTGCAAAATTTTGTAGAAAAGCACCGCCCAAATAGGAGGGTAACAGGTAATCTATTAACAACAGTGCAATGTCACATTTCTATAAAATCTCAGGAGGAAGCAAAAGCAAATGCCACTGGGTACGTTCCTTGTTAGTTTCAGGAAAAGAAAAACTGAGCTAATAGCAGTGATTCAGTTAAGGACAGTGAAAGTCATCCTGCACAATAATTCCAATAATTCCCCTCTCTGCTGTGCACCATATACAATCCATGAAGGTTTTCAAAGGTAAGGGCAAGTTAATTTATTTATTTTTATTTTGTATTTTTTTTTTTTTGACAGGGTCTCGCTTTGTAGTTCAGGCTGGCCCTGAGCTCACTATGGAGCCCAGGCAAGCCTCGAACTCAGCAATCCTCCTGCCTCTGCCTCCTGAGTGCTGGGATTATAGGCGTGAGCCACCACGCCTGGCATTATTTTGTATTTTCTTAATCATTTTGTAGTATACCACAGTATTATGATCATTTTATATGAATATTTTTGGATTCAAGAACAAACCATCTGAGTTTCCATTATTTTTTTAGGGGGAAATTCACTTTGATGCACTTTGTGACCTTCCGGTAGTTATGCTCAGAGAAGTCAATCGCCAATGAGCTCAGTTTCCAGGTGTGGCCGTTTTCATTCTTTGCAGCTCTGTGTGTTGTCTTAACCATGGGGTAATGGCGTATCCAGGTTATGGAGGACAGCCTGTGAGTCGTAACCATGACGACAGTGACGTCGCAGTGGTCACTGTGAGTCGTCATCCTGAGAAGCTGAACTTCCTACCAAGCCTCCTGGGAAAAGACAGCAGAGGAGAAATCCCCTTATGACCCGGATCTTCTCCCGACCATGGCCTCATCTCTCTGAGGTGAGATTTCCATTCCCAAGGGCAGAGGAGGAAGCAGGGCATACGCGGTTTACCGCTACTTCCTCAGAACCGCAATGCTCATCTTTCTGACTCTAAATAAACAGGCTTTTAAAAAATTAAACTATTGAATTTTCTCAGATTAAACATGTATCATAAATTAAAACTGAAAAGACAGAACTCACTGTATTATTATCATAGGACATTTCTTTTCACTGTAGTTTTTCTAAAGTTGTGATTATACTGTATATATCATTTTCTTTTATTTCACCAAATATGACACCACTATTAACCTTTGTTGTAAACGACTTTTAGTGATTGCATTATATTCTAAGTCAGGACTGAACGTCATTTAGTAACCTATTAAATTATCATTCCAGATAGAAGCTGTGTACAGTGTTTACGATTTTTAATAAGGCTTCTATGAATACTTTTATGCATCCAGATTATGGGATTAGTTTCTCCTGCTAGAGTTCTACAACTAGTCATACTCTATAGACCTTTTCTGAGGCTTTTATCTTACACAGTTAAAATATTTCCCACAAAAGTGTAGCTCGTTTATGCTCCTCATGGGAGTTTGCTGGTTTCAGCTGTTTTATGCTTATTACTGTTAAATTTGTAAACTTCATTTGATTTTTTTAAAATGTAACTTTTTTTGTGTGTGTGAGACAGGGTCTCGCTTTGTAGTTCAGGCTGGCTCTGAGCTCACTATGTAGCCCGCGCAAGCCTCGAACTCAGCAATCCTCCTGCCTCTGCCTCCCGAGTGCTGGGATTACAGGCGTGAGCTACCACACCCGGCACTGTGGTGTGTGGTATTGATGGCTGGTGGGCGTGAGTCTCCACACCCAGCATTGTATGTGGTTACCAGGGATCGAACTCAGGACCTTGCGCTTGCGAGGCAGGCGCCGGAACCACTGAGCTAAATCTCTGGCCCAAAAACGTAACTTTTTAAGAGAAAGTTGAATGGTGCAGCTCACAGAGAGTGCTTGGGAGCCGGAGGTGAGGTGGGAGCCCGAGTCTGGTACTCGTCGGTGACTGCTATGCCCACCGACCATTCAGCTCTTCCCACCAATGAATTTAGGGTGACACTGTCTGCTTCGCCGGATTGTTACCAAAGTCAGATCTAACGTGGGGGTGGGTGCAAAGATGGACACCAGGATGCCAGCCGACCTGCTCGCTTACCAGTGTCTTTCTTTAAATGTTGAGAGCGTTCTTCTTTGGGTCATTTCTATCTGCCAGGCCGAGGGGACACGGAGGTGAAGACGCCGCGCTCCCCGCACTGCTTCCCCTGACGTACCGAGGCAGAAGCCGGGCCTCGCGAGGGGCTGCGCCGCCTGCGCCACAGGAGCGTCACTTACGGGCTTTTGCAGGAAGAGATGCAGGCCTGTCACGTTACACAGAAGACTGTAACTATCTCCTGGCATATATATGTACCCATAAATACTTGTGGATATTTAGTTGTGTGCAGCTGCGCTCAAAATTTTGTATGTGATTCCAAATATAAGTCTGATTATAAAGTATGTATAGAATTGTATTTTCATGTTCATGTGTATTTTGGACCTATGTATCTGTTATAAACTCTTAAAATATATATGTCTATTCGTAAATATAGATAAACGGCTGCTTCACATAATCTAAAGAATGTGTTCTAAGGGAGTGTTTATTAACAGAATCAAACATCTATATTAAAACGCTGTATGTGGACATCCGTCTACATGTGTGCACCATGTACAAGGTGGTTTTACAGTTGCCTTATAGCAATGTACAGAACCCCCAAGGTTAAATGTGCATGAACATTTTTACCCTTAAGTAGATGAATATCCCAGATTTGTCAACTTTCCTGTGATAATAAGTGATTCTCAGAACATCTCGTGTTAGGTCTTATAAAATACACGCTCCTCTCTGCCCTCTCCCAGGGGAAACAAGGTTTTAGCACCAAATGAAAAGGTAACTACTTTTTGGAAGAGTCTTATATAATAGAGAGAACATTTTAAGATTTGATGTTCAGAAACATTTTGTTATTATGTAATTTTGTTCCTAAATATGACATAAAAATGTTGCCCATAAGTACATTCAGATCCACAAACTTTAAAAACATAAAAGTGAAATTTTCTCAGATATTGTACTAAACAAGTTTCCAGTGGGCTCAAACCATTTTATTACAGCTATTTATTACAGTGATGAGTTTAACACAACAACTGCGGGTTACTCTCAGGCAGGAGGGCAAGGTACTGGCCAACTTTTAAAGAATAAGAATGTACTTTGTAAAGAGTATTAAAAAGAAGAAACCTAATTAGGTAAATTTAGTAAAATAAAATATACTGTTTCCTTGATAGGTCCTGGGAAGTAGCTCTTTCAGATCCCAAAGGCATTAAAATATCATGTTAAACTGGATTTAAAACTACCATGAAAAAGCATTATTTTAAATAATTGTACCAAAATATTAAATGGTCCTCACAAATTTTATGCATCTTCTTAAAAATATTAATATTTAATAAGAATAAAATAAGTTCTACAATTTCAAATACTTTCCATAATTTAGTTTATCTTTCCTTAACCTTTGGTTTTCTAGTTGATGTATAATTGACATATCTTTGTACCACATGTATATATACAGTATATTGTATGTACAATACAACATATAACCTATGTTACATAGTTCCCTTCTGTATCCATGGATTCCACATTCACTGATTTGACCACTCAGGGATTAAACATATTCAGTAAAAGTTGCACCAGTACTGAAGACATACAGATATTTCCTAATGATTTACATAACACTACATTGTGTTTTGTGTTCTAATATGTTAGAGACTATTTTAAATCTATGGAAAGATATTTATTATGAGAGGTATTTTGTGTAGGTTACTTGCAAATATGGCATTTGTATAGGACCTGAGCACCTGTAGATCTTGGCTGTATAGGATCCTGGAATCTGCAACTTGTAGATATTTATAATGGCTGAAAGATAGAAGATCAAGGGTGTGGCCGGAACTCACAATTTTAAGCACAGTGAGTCATGAGGACTGGCCTTTCCTGCATGTTTGTGAATAATTTACCCTTCACTGCCCTCCCCACACACAGCAAGTCACATATCATTTTACAGTCTTGAGAAGCGATGATGACTTATTACCGGAGTGCCAAAATCAAGGGAAGAGCAATGCCCTTCCTCTTGCCTTTAATAAGATGGTGACCTGACTCTCAACCTGGATTTTTAGCAAAGATGAGGTACTCAAGGGGTCCAGTGTTAAAAGGTGTGGAAATTTTTACATGCACTAAAAATAGTGCTGTGCTGGTAAAAGTTTTATAGCTATTCCCAAAACAAAACCCTGATTTGTATAGTTACCCATTTCTTTGGTGTAAATGCTTCCACTTGGCCAATTTGAAGCATCGATAATGATACAGCTGAGCTTTATAGCTGAAAGGGAGGCACAAGTCACCTCTTGCAAGACAGGATGAACTGGCCATGGAACACACCATCGGGAAGAAGTCAAAATGAATGCAATATTGAAATAAAGGGTGCTATATTGGTGATTGCATCTTTATTCTCAGTATCAAAGAATAGAGGGAACATGGATGTAGGATCAGAAGACATAAGATTGTACCTCAAGTCAATTACATATTAGTCCTAAAAAGTGACACAATCATAGAACCATGCTGGACTTGAGTGTCCTCATCGCTACAGTGAGTGATATGCTGGCCATCCCATCTGCTCCCAAGGACCACCTTAAGGGTCAGGTGCCATGGAACACATATGTGTTATATGTGGGGTTTTTTGTTTGTTGGTTGCTTTTTTGAAACAGGGCCTCACTTTGTAGTTCAGGCTGGTCCTGAGCTCACTGTGTAGCCCAGGCAAGCCTCAAACTCAGCAATCCTCCTGCCTCTGTCTCCCTAATGCTGGGATTACAGACATAAGCCACCATCCCTGGCATTGTGATGTGTGGTACTGATTGCTGGTGAGCACGTGTCACCACACCTAGTATTGCTGTATGTGCTTACCAGGGATCAAATTCAGGACCTTGTGCTTCCTAGGCAAGGGCCGGAACCACTGAGCTAAATCCCCATCTTATATATATTTAAGAATAAGATTCTTATGGTTTCTCTACCCATCAGGCAGGCAGTCTCAGATCTGGACACCATGACACTGTCAGAAGGCAAATACTTAAGTGCCGGAATTCTGAATAGGCAACTGCAGAATGTACATGATGAATCATCTACCAGAGGAATGCCAGGCCCAGTGCCTCTTGCAAGTAGAGCTCCCGGCACATTTTATGTTGCCTGATTTATCTAATCATAGGCAGGTCTATAATTAACAGCCTACCACTTTCAAATGAGTAGAAAACTATTTGCTGAAGGCAAAGACTCGAGAATGTGCACACAAATATGCATGCTCCTCTGATGTGTGCTGTTCTTGAGATCAGCTGCTGCTTGTTAACATCCCATCTACCAAACCCCCACTGCAGGACATGCTGAAGAGCCGCCCACTCACTGTCTGTCGATCACCTTGTGGGATGTGTATTATTAATGGCAGCAATTGCTTTCTGACCTCCTTGCTGTGATCCATTTCCATCCATTAAGGCACTGCATTATCTACTTTAGCAAAAATATGAATCATAAATGAAATATTGATTTTAAAAATCGTAAGCTGCTTCACATTAAAAACAGTTCCTATGAAGCAAGATGAATTCATACAATTCCAAAGACACAGTGCAATTTAAAGACATATAGCAATTGGGTAAATGTGTTCATGTTTCATTTCTTTTTATGATAAACCTATATTTTATATCTTAATACTATGTATTATTTGAACTGTCAACTCTTTGCTGCTTACATTTGGGGAAATTTACATATTTGTATTCAAATAAATATGCGTTTTAAAACCATAGACATCCTTTCTTAGTGCTAAATTGGGGAACTATGGCCTCAGTTCAAAAAAAAGACTGTTCAGCAAAGGGATGACACTAGGGTAATGTTACCAAATATGATGAGGTGTCTTTCAGTGAAGTAAGATTTCTTTATAATTTCATCTGTGACAAATGAAGCTCTGGATACTTACAGAGATGCAAATATCTCTCTAAATGGAATTGTGTGAGGCAGTTGGTTAAATCCATTGGAAGAGAGGATCACTTTGGATAAGACTTCACCCCCATAGTCTGGAAGGGACTGTGGTTTGTACAGGAGGATTCGGTTCTGTCTTTGTAACAGTAAAGCCCAGGACTAAGAAGCTGCATCTTCAAAGTGAACAATAGACTACAAGGATGCTGACTGAACGAACGAGGGGCTGAGCACTGCTGTGAGCTCAGCTTTAAAGGAGGCGGGGCTCTCACACACCTGGAAGGAACACACTGCCTCAAAGTGAGACAGGCTGTACAGATGCAAGGGCTGTACAAAGGAGGGCCTCCAACACGCTTCCTTCCGCTGGGGGACCAAGGACTGGGTCCAAAACTGAAATCACTCTGTGCTCACAGCTGGGCATGGGCTTTGGCTCTGAGCAACAGCTTTGTTTGGGCTGAATGTTTCTGTACATCCAAAATTCGTATGTTGACCTTTTCGGGTCACGATGACGTTCGGCTGTACGATGACATTAGGAGGTGGCCCTTTCGGAGCTACTCAGATGGCGAGGCTGGAGCGCTCACAACCACGGTAAGCACCCTTCTGAAGGAAACCCCTCAAGGCACTCTTGCTCCTTCCCCCTGATACGAGGATCCAGCCAGAAGGTGCTTCTCTCTAACTCCGGAGTAGCTGATCTCCAGAACCAACCACACTGGCATCCTGGTTTAGGACTTCTAGCCTCTGGTACCATGAGAAAGAAATTCCTCGGAGGTGTAAGCCACCCAGCCCTAGTTACTTGTTAAAGCTACCCACTCCGAGTCTGCCCTCCCGTCCGAGCCCCTGACCTCTGCTAGTCTGGTCCTAACTTTCCTCATCTAACCAGCTCTGCGCTCCAGCTCCAGGCGTCTCTGCCCTTGGTGGACACACACTTGAATCTCCAAGTACCTAATTAAAATGGCCCTCTCACGCAAGAGGACAGCCCAGAAGGTGTCACGATCTCACAAAGACCTGAGGGAGTCCGATGACTAAGTCAGTCTGCAATGGCAAAGCGTTAGCTGTCAACGGGCTGTGGCTGTGTGGACACAGCCATGTCAGGAGATGTTGTCTCCGCCTTTCAGACCCCTGGGACTTTGATGGATCCAGCTCAGATGCAGAAGTCTGGGTGTGAGGCTGCCTTCCGGCCCATTCAGCTTCTGTGTGTCTCCAGCATGATGCTAAGAAATAGCAACCTTTCCCTCTCACGCTGTGCTTTCCAACTCTAAAGAATTCCCTAGCTGATCGATGGACATAATCAACTGCGAATCCAAATTGAGTGTGTACAGATTTGCCATTTAGACGGGCAGTCGGAGGAGAAGGTCTGAGGACAGGGACAGCTCCGAACAGTGGCCACAGGTGCACTGGGCTTCCAACAGAGACTGTGCCAGAAATCATTCCTCTCCCACTTCGGCTCTCCAGCCCACTCTGTCTGCATCACTCCACCGCGCGGCAGGCGACTCTGCTCCCTGCCTTCTCACATCCATCCGCTGGAGCTCTCCAGGGAGACAGCTCTCTAGGGAGACGTGGTCCCGTACAGGCAGGGGGTTAGAGGAGGGGAGCGCAGAGCCGGCTCACTGACTGGCCTGTTCCCTCCTGTCAGGAAGGAAAGCCAGGCCAGCGTTTCCTAAGGTGCCAAGGGCAGGTGTGACTCACGTATAGATAAGAGAATATGAAGGAGGGTCCAGCAGGAACTGAACTTTGTCAGAACCAAACCTGGGAGACATTTAAAGGTCGGACATGCTGTGACAGAAATGCCGAAGGGCAGAACAGGGTGTGGCCACATCTCGAGGCACTAGGGTCTGTCGGCCAGTGAGCGGGGAGAAGCGAGCTCCTGCCAACCAGCAGAGACACGGTGCGGGGTCCCTTCAGGTACTGACGCTGGCAGCCCCGATCTCAGCCCAGTCAACATCATGGGGCATGATTTGGAGCAGTTGGGAAGCAGCCAGCGTGTGTGGGTCCCTGGGTAGGGTAGCGTGAAGCCTTCACTCTTGAGACTTCCTCTGAAACTCTTGGCAGTCTGGCCGGTCCCCAGGGGACCATTACCCCGTTGACAAGAGCACCATCCCGGGCAGGAGAGCCCTCCACGTAGCCCTCTGTCCACACAGTAGGACGCGGAGCTGTCATCTGGTCACCTGCTCACCAGGTGGAGCAATGGGTAGTGGCACAATAACGCTCAGGCAGCACCGCGGCGGGCAGCGGCACGCTCAGTGTTAAAATTCTCCCTTTGGGCTTTCCCAGGCCATTCCGCTTTGTAAAGAGCCAATTCCCAGTGCCCTCCTCACCCCCCGGAGCCTCCCGGTGTACTCTGGGTGATTCTTCAGGGGCGTCCCGCGTCTTGTTACCATGACTACTTTCTGCAATTGGATGGTCACTTTGCCTGCAACGCCTCCGTCCTGGGGAATTAGGGTCCTGCACACAGGGGATCAGCGCCTCAGATTCGGTGAGTACGCACCTTAGTCCCCGGCTCCCATGGGATCTCCTGATGTGTGCACTACTTTTATTACCCCACCGTTTTTGAGTAGACGAGACTGCTCCTCTCCTCTTACTTGTCTGCTCCTAACCTTAATGTGACTTATAATCATCAATATTTTACTCGCTTGCAGCTCAGACGCTTCGAAGTTTCATTTGGTTCTGGCTGGAGCCAAGCATTCCCTCTCTGGTTTCATCCACGCTAGGCACTGGAAGGTGACGGAGCAGGAGGCTTCCCGGAGCCCACCCACGTTAGGTCTTGTTTCCGCTCCTCCTGGCTCACGAGACTAGTGTACAGTTCTTCACAAAGCGGTCTCAGAGCACTTCCAGGAGGGCGCGAGAGGAAACAGCCAGATCTCCTGAGATCTTGTCCTCATATCCCTCCCCACTTCCACTGTATTGACCGAAGCCAATCACAAAGCCAGCCGGACTCCGGGGTGGGGGCAGAGGCTCTTCTAACAATCTGTGGCCAGTTCTAACCTAGCGGCCTCTGGATCACCGCTTTCTCTCCCTGTCACATCCCTGCTCTGCCCCAAGAAGAGCGGGGAAAACACTCCTGCAAAATGAGTATTTGCTCTAAAACTTTTCTCAGAGTCTGAATGAATGCACGCTAAGAAGAAATTCTCATAAAATGTTTTTAATTCCACTGTCCTTCTTGTTTACTGCTGATGCTGTACAGTAGTAAAGATCATTATGTGACTTAGTTCAAGGCTTGCACAAGTCACAGGGCTGCTAAGTCCTCATCTGACACCTTCCCTGAGAGTTGAGACTGTCCTGCTCTGATAAACATCACCGCTGCTCACCAACACGTTTGATTACTTTTTCTTTTTTTTCTTCTTACTTTTTTGTGGTATGGGGGATCCAACTTGGGCCCTTCTGCTTCCAAGGTAGGCGCGGTACCACTTGAGCTAAATCCCTGGCCCTACTTTTCCTTTTTATTCCCACAGTAGGATCATGCTTTCTGCATGTGGTTATATGACTTTTTTCTGGCCGGTGGAAGTGGGACAGATTATATCTGCTTGCCTTGAAAATGAGCATAAAAAAATATTTTAAACCCACTATGTCAGAGCTTCTCATTATCTTTCTGGGAACCTGAAAAGTAAGTACAGTCACTGGGCAGAAAGTCCAAGAAAAAGCGTGATAGACTGTGCTCTTCCTGCAGAAGGCTGGGGACTCAGGCCTGGCAAGGGCTCCCTCTCCTAGGAGCGCTGAGGGAGTTCAGTCCCACAGTACATCTGGGAGCTGACTGAGTCAACAGTAAGACCCCGATGTTCCCAGGAGCCTCTCTAGGAGCCAAAGCTCCATGGTGAGGACTGCACGTTGCAAATTCTACGAGATGACTCCTAAGGACCAGTGGTCAGACGTTGACATGAAGGCTGTCCACAACACTTCTAGGTGAAAATCCATCGAAATTAAATGTAAATGTCTTTCAGTTCAACTTTCATGAGGTCCTAGATTTACTCTTCAAAATCCCTATGGCCAGAAATTAATTATATCCCACAAATATCCTATTCTGTCTGTGGTTCAGGCTGAGAGATGAGTTAATGTTTACTTTTCCCTGTGCCATTCTCCTGCTCTGGGGGACGTGCAAAATAAATATAGGATATGTTCCTCCTAAGAGACACCTCCATATCTGACGAAAGTGATCTTAAACACTCTGTTCGTTGTTCATTCTCTCTTCGTGACCTTAGGCTTCTCACTGCCTGCGATTGCTCATTATTCCCTTTTGTTACAAACTGTGTTATTTATACAATGCATTAATTTATGTAAGTAATAAAGCTATACCTATTTTACATAGGTTGAGACAATACAGCCTGATCTGGAATAAACTGCTAATGCTACTTTGTCACCCTGCATTTCCTACTTCCTGTTTCACAGGTAAACATTTTCCAGTAATTTGGTGTATGTTCTCCACTCCTGCTGATATACATTTTATATATGAGTATCCCAGTACAAGACTTTGAAACATGTTCATTTTTTTCCACAGATGAAATTACATGGCAGATTTTATAAGTTCCTATTTATTTATGTATGTCCTTGACACACTGGGTTCAGGTGATGTTACAGCAGAACACACAAAGATAGCTCATTTTTTGTTTAATGGCTGTAGAAGGATACTCCAGCATGACTGCCTCACAAAGTAACATCCCCTATGGACAGCCATTTAGGTGGCTTCCAGTTTGTTATTATGGTTGAAAAGCTAAAAAACAACAACAACAACAAAAAAACATTTTGCCCATACTGTACTTGTTTTTGCACATATTCAATATTTCCTAAGGATAGATCTGTATATTAGTTTTAAATTTTTTTAAAGATGATACAGACACAAAACTTTTTTTTTTTTTTGAGACAGGGTCTTGCTTTGTAGTTCAGGCTGGCTCTGAGCTCACTATGTAGCCTAGGCAAGCTTAGAACTCAGCAATCCTCCTGTCTCTGCCTCCCAAGTGCTGGGATCACAGGCGTGAGCCACCAGGCCCAGCACTGTGGTATGTGGTATTGATTGCTGGTGGGCATGAGACTCCACACCCAGCATTGTATGTGGTCACTGGGATCGAACTCAGGGCCTTGCACTTGCGAGGCAGGCGCCGGAACCACTGAGCTAACCCTCTGGGCCCACAAAACTTTTTCAAAGAAGATATCATAATATCCTGCTATTATTTCTCTCTCTTTTTGTTTTGACAAATCCAACACTCTCAGTAATCATTTCATTTTTAAATTTAGTTTATTGGTATATTTTAAGTATACATCATTTTCACAATGATCATTGAGAATTTGTACCTGTACATGTTATACCTGACTCCTAGTTTTCCCCACTCCTTTACCCCCCCTACAGACCTTCCAGCCCCCCATATACATAAGATTTGTTCTCTTTTTTACTTTTTATCTTCAAATCTTTCTCTAGTGTGAGAAAGCGAAAGTATAAAAGAGGTCCAAAATGTATGAAAGGTCTTGTGACATAGGAAGAAAATCTTCAAAGGGGAAAGGGAACTGGGAGGGGGTCAAGGGAAAGTAAAGAAGAGAAAGAAAAATTTGAAGGTAAAAAGTAAAAAATGAAAACAAATCTTCTATTATTTTGACAGTCTTTAAATTGTGTTACTTGGTCAATTCATAAGCAGCACATAGTAGATTCTATTTTCACCGAGAGCAAATCCCACTTACGAGGGCTGATGCGACGGTGGTACCCAAAGCGAGGTGCTACTCCAGAACGTGAGCGACAAGCCATCTGCTTCAGGGCCACACAGCACAGAGTGATACTTTGAAGCTGAAATGATGGTTACACGCATTATGCAGTGCTTAGATATCTTGCCCAACCGTTTCCCTGGTATCTTGAAAACTGAATGATATATCAAACGAGCTCATGGTTTTAGGCAAAGATGCCACTATGCAGAATACCAGTAGCCAAGCTTGTATGTTATTGGCTGGATTGATAAGGCATTAGAATAAAGGGGTAAATGCATACAGGAGTTGCCAGTTTACGGAGATTAGAGTATAGGGCTACTTGCAAAGAACTAGAGATTAGGAATTCTGAGACCATATACTGATAGATACAGCTGCTATCCCACATCAACCCCTTGAATAACAAAGCCTAGTTAACATCCAATCCTGTTGAGGAGCAATGAACACATTTAACCCCTGTGGGGGCCCATTAAGAAGGACCTAACCTCACTTCTGTGGCATTCCTATACAAGTACATAAATAAACTGAATGTAACCAGGGCTAAAAGTCAGACAAATCCAAATTGATAACTATACAACAAAGCCACTGACCCATACTCTCCAGAAATATCAATGCCACAATAAACAAAGGAAGACACCAAAAATACATGATAAATGTAATCTGTGGTCCTAGATTATAATAATAAAGAGCACTTTGGATAATAGGGAGAATTTGAATATAAACTATGCAGTAGATAAGAATAATGTATGTGTTAAAGTATTGGAATTTGATTATTATTATGGCTATAGAAACTGCATTATCATTATATGCTGAAATATTTATGATATAATATTATCACTGTCACTTCCAAGTGGTACAATTGCATATGTGAGTTTAAATCAAGCCAAAAAGAAGGACACAATTCTAAAATGATAAAAACGACCATTCCTGTGGGAAAACATGGGTGAAAAGGAAAAGGATATAAGGGAAATATGCTGTTCCTTTTACTTATTTTTTTGTAACTTTGAAGTTCCCCAGAAGAAAAAAAAATGAATTAAACTTTGAAATAAAGTAGCAACCTCTCACACCTGACATCTCTGATGTTAAAACCTCCAGATACAGTAGTGCCTGATAAATCAATGAGGTTGGGAATAGTGGCTGAATGAAATGATGCTAAGGATATAGGTCTCTTGGGAAAGTGCAGTGAGTTTAAGACATTCACATCTCAAACACAGACTCCGGCATGGCCTTTGTTCCATGGGGTAGACAAAGATCAAATAGTTAAAAGCTTAAACTAAGTTCATCTTGAGTGTTATTGTCATGCTTGACTGAGAGATGCTGATTGATTTAAACACTGACAGCAGCCTTCATCTCTGACCCTCTCAAGCAGGAAGTGGGCAGAGAAAGATGTTCAGCTTCCAGTGGAGACCGTGTTCTTTACTGGTCTCATCAAAGGTCAAGAAGAACTGTGACAAAGCAAGGGCTTCCCAAAGGATAGAGAAGAGTCTTAAAGGATGATGGACGCACAGCAGGATCTGAGGATCTGACCCCAAACAGGTCAAATATCTGCACAGTGTGATCACGGAACTGCTGTAGAAGGCTAAATGCTATGAGCCCTGTTCTTTCTGAGTATAGATATTTCTGGTGATTATTCCATCTTTGTCTCATCATTGTTTGTCAAGATTTTGATGTATAATGTGTTCCTTTATCTCACAGAGTTCTTGACCCAAAGAAAGCATAAGAGGGTGGAAAATCTCCACAGATTGCTGAACTCCGAGCCTCACACAGTGATGGAATAGGGGTCTAGTACCGTTTCTTGGAGAGAAGGGTGACGACTGGATTTTCTGCTAGGAGGAGGGTGCAGATGAGTCTCTTGGGTTGTATTAGCCTGAAATCATTGGCAGAACCTCCCTGTGAGGGAATTACATGCCTGACCCTACTGGTGAAAAGCTTGGCCATCTGACTCCTTTGGAAGAGAAAAATAGGAGTGTGAGGGGCACATGCCGTTATGAATGGAAACTTTAGTTCCCACCATCTGGTTTTGCCCACCTTTCTTCTTCCTTCTCCATGATACCACAGTGTCCCAAGTAGAAGCTGTTCCATTCAGCTGAATTAAAATGAAGCAAATTGTGATGCGTAATTCAAGAAAGAAACTTAATTTTGGAGATTTTCAAGCAGGTATTTTAGAGGCAATTTAATATCACAGAATAACTTTTGGGACCAAGTTGATTGATATAGGTACAAAAACGTGTTGTTCTTCTGTTAGTCATTTTATATAAAGATTAATTTAAAACCATTAATTATCCATAATATACTCTTAAGAATAAATATTTTAAAATAAGTATATGCAACATCCAAACCAGCTGAGTGGAAAAACTGAACTAAGAAATAAAATCTTAATTAAAAATGAAGGCCAAAGAAAAAGAAAACAGACTATAACATGAGAAACAGAACAAAGTGGTAGACTATGTATGAACATACATATTAATATAGAGCAATAATGATAAATGTAATCGGATTAAATTTACCATTTAAAAGTTAAGAAACACCAGATTGGATGAAATAAAATAAAATTGTTATCAGTCATTTGCAAACAGTAAACCCAAAAGAGAAGACATAGAAAGTCTGAAAAGAAAAGGAAAAACATGGTAGATCAGTCTATAATAAACCAAAAGAAAGTTGTAATAACTTCATATCAGTGCAGACATGAATCAGACAAAATAAACTATGACACCATTACTGATGATAAAGTGATTTTCAACTTGGAGATAAAATTTTCAGTAAGACATAACAGTTCTTAATATGTATGTACTTAATATTGCAAACTCAAAAACAGAAAGTAAAGATTGATAAAGCTTTGGGGAGAATTTGACGAACTCTTCATCTTTGTAAGTTACTTAAAGATAGTTTATATACTACGAAATGTACTAATAAAAAATAAAAGCTGAAGAATAAATAGAAAAACAAACTCATTGAAGATACAGAATAAAAACATTCTTGTCGAGCAACAAAGACAAATACAAAAATCATCCTTCCTGATATAGTGTGTTGTAGAAGCTAACGTCTAACACACAAAACCTCATTTATTTGGAAGTTTATTGTGTAGTTGTAGGTATTCTTGGGTCAGAGAAGACAGAAAGATGGAAACTTGAAAATTCCTAGAAGAAAATGACAATCTAAAAACTACTACCAAGTATGTAAGGTAAGTAACAACTGTGTATTGAGACAAACATTATATAAAATTAAAATTGAATTTCACATTTTGAAAAAAAGAAAGGATGAAAGTAATGGAGCAACAACTTGTGAAATTAAACAAAAAACATGTAATAAGCCAGATGTGGTGGCTCACGCCTGTCATCCCAGCACTCAGGAAACAGAGGCAGGAGGATTGCTGAGTTCCAGGCTTGCCTGGGCTATGTAGTGAGCTGAGGCCCAGCCTGAACTACAAAGCAAGACCCTGTCTCAAAACAAAAAACAAAACAAAAACATGTAATAAATGGAAATAAAGTAGATTAAACAAAAAGGGCAACCAAAACTGAAGTTGGTTCTTTGGAAATCTAATAAATTTGATGTAACACGATAATAAACAAGAAAATCAAAGACCAAAATAAACATGATTAGGAATAAAAGTGATACATTAAAAAAGCTAAGAAAGATTAGATTCACACCAAAAATTTAAAACTTAAATATTATATGCAGATTTCAAAACAAAAATAACTAACAAAAACTGAATCCAAAAAGAAACAAAGAACACTGCAAATGTACTACAGAAATGAAACTAGTAGTTAATTTACCACAAAGGAAAAAAAATCAGGCTCAGACATTTTATAGCAACTCTCATCTTTTTAGGAAAATGTCATCCCAATCTCATCAAAATTACTGTAGGGAACTGACAACAAAGGAATATTCCTGATTCATTCAATGAGATCAGTGTGAAATTAATATCTTGCAAAAAATGTTAGCCTTGGAAAGAAATGGGACAGGTCAATTGCATACATTCATATAAATCCAAACATTCTAAACAAAAATACTAGCAAACCAAGGTCAGTGACATGTAAGAGGGAAGTTTATAATCAGAGAGCCAGGGTTAGTCCTGTAATTGAAATGGTTTCACATTGGAAAAAAATCTACACAAGCAAGTGCAGAAGAAATGACACAGATAGGAAGTCACCATTGTGTAACTCCTCATGAGGTAATGGATCTCTGACATGATGACCGATAGACACAGAAGCCATTGGGTAAAGACAGATGGGAGGTCTAATGGAAGAGGGCTGTACTCCTCTGAGCCCACGAACCAGTGCCTCTTCTACAGGATGGTGATGTTTTGAATATTCATCAAGAAAGTCAGCCTCAGACTTTGTACCTTACTGTCAGTCCACAGAAAGTCAAAGAGGCAAAATAAAGACAATACCAAGAAGCAATCCAAATCTCTCGGTCAGTTCTGAAAAGTGAGTGACATAAGAAGAGAGAGGAATATTTTATTAGAATTTAAGAAGAATAACAAAATAACAATGTCCTTTAGAAGCATTCTGTAATATTTATGTGCAAAACAAAATGACTTCTGTCTAATTGTACTCAGATGGTGGATAGGGGTGAATGCTGGGGAGAGGAAAGAGTTGAAACAAAAATCAGCAAAATAAAAGGTAACTAAATGTAATTAATTAAATAAATAGAATTAGGGAAAATATGATCTCCTCAACAGACACTAAAAAACAAAACAAAACCAAAAACCAAACATTTGTATGTCCAACATCGCTCAATACCCAAACTTTGTAAAACTTCACAACACACTAGAAATAGAAAGGTTACTATTTACTAGTTGCAGGGTTTCTATAGGACAAAACCTACATCAAAATGTCATACTGAATGGTAAATGTTGGTAATCTTCTTAAAACAGGAAAAAGATAAGAATCTCCATTATTACCACTTCTTTTCAGATGTGTATCTTATATTTTAATTAGGACAAAAAACACACCAACATTCATACATGCCCACATGAACAAATGGAACATGAACAAATGGTACATTCATTCAATCCATCGTGTTAAATGGAGGCACAAGAAAGGAATTGGCGGGCCAGAGGGTTAGCTTAGTGGTTCCGGTGCCTGCCTCGCAAGCACAAGGTCCTGAGTTTGATCCCCGGCAACCACATATAGTGCTGGGCGTGGAGACTCATGCCCACCAACAATCAACACCGCATACCACAATGCTGGACGTGGTGGCTCACGCCTGTCATCCCAGCACTCGGGAGGCAGAGACAGGAGGATTGCTGAGTTCGTGGTGGCTTGCCTGGGCACCATAGTGAGCTCAGGGCCAGCCTGAACTACAATGTGAGACCCTGTCTCAAAAAAAAAAAGAAAGGAATTGGCAAAAACCAAATAAAATGCATGATTTATAAACCCCAAATAACAGATTGTTAGACATGATACAAGATAATTATTGAAATGGACAATGATATTGATATTCAAAATTGATTGCAGATTTTTATAGGTCACAGCAATTTAAAAACATTTCAAAATAGTGTTTGAATTAGCAACGTCTTTATGTATATTTTCTAAGAATGGATTTAATAAGATGTGCAAGACTTAAGTTTAACAACATACATACAAAATGTGTATGAAAGTACTTATCAAATTCTACTGAAGGATATAACAGAGGACCATTTTCCTATCCTATGTTTATGAATACAAAATCTCATGGATAATAAACATGTCAGTGAGCCCCAAATTAATCTGCGGATTTAATGTTAAGAGCATTGCATTTTTTTCTAAACTAGTTCTTAAAAATGTTCAGTCACAAGATCTGGAGAAGAAAAATAAAATAAAACTGTCATACTAGATGAGTGAGTGACTGAGTGAATGGATTTATTTCTTTATAAGAGATGGGAGTCTCAGTATGTTGCCTAAGTTGATCTCCGACTCCTGTACTCAGATGATTTTACTGCCTTGGCTTCTAAAGTGGCTGGAACTGCAGGTGTGCCGCGCTATCTTCAGCTTTAAAAGATCTGTTTTTGATAAATGATATGGGATCACTTTCTAAAAAGATGGGCTTTTTCTTGCTAGCAAATCATGTGTATGAAGAACTCTTCCCTGAGATTTTTTCCACTGTATTGAGTACATCGGTACATTTTAGATATACGTTATGATCACATTCATCAACAATATGTACCTGTACATAATGTATCTTGATTCTCATTTTTCCCATTCCCCTGTCCACCCTGTAACCCCACCTTTCCTATATACATAAGTTTTGTCTCTATTTTTGTGTTTTTACCATCAGATTTTTTTTTCTTGGTCTTCTTTGCTCTCTCCTGCCCTCCCCTTTGAACATTTTTGTATTTCACAATACCTATTTTACATTCTGGACCTCATTTATACCTTCAGTTTCTCATACTAGAGAAATGATGCTGTTTTTACACTCCTGTGTCCTATTTATTTCACTTAGGATTATAGCCTCACAGTGTATTCATTTAGCTATAAATGTCTCTAATTTATCATTCTTTATGGCTGAGTAATACTCCACTTAATTTTTAAAAACCACTTTCTTTATCTAGCCTCCAGCTGATGGACATTTGGGATGTTTTCAAGATTTAGCTATTACAAACTGTGCTACTATAAACATGGGTACATGTTAGTTAGTTCATGAATATGTCCAGCAGGGAAATAGCAAGGCCAAATGGGACCTTTAATCCTAGTTTTTTGAGGAATCTCCACAGCAACATTTATTTATACTAGCACAAGGACATATAATACTATTTCACCCTTATTAGGTCATACAGGTCTTTAATCTGTGGAGAGGTACATTAGCAGAGCACAGTTCTGGTGATCTGTTAATTTTATATCCCGGGTCATTATTTTTCTGGATACTCCTGTACTCATTACATTTTGTGACATAGCTATACTATACACATAATTTTACATTTATCAGTTATTTACAATACCAAACATTTAAGTAAAATTATAAGTTTAGAGTTGAACATACAGATATTTTTGCATTTCTGTGTGTTGGTGTGCTGCCAACTGTGATCAGCTAAACTGTGCTGTAAAAAGAATTCTAAAAGCATTTTATAGAGGTCTTTAAAATCTTAGATTAAAATACTTTTAAAATATCCTCCTGAGTGCCGGGTGTGGTGGCTCATGCCTGTAATCCCAGCACTCGGGAGGCAGAGGCAGGAGGATTGCTGAGTTCGAGCCTTGCGTGGGCTACACAGTGAGCTCAGAGCTAGCCTGAACTACAAAGCAAGACCCTGTCTCAAAAAAAAAATCCTCCTGAAAATATTTAAGTATTTATATATTTTAATATTTCATATATATTAGTATTTGTGATATATTTATATAGCTTAGTTTAATTGTATAATATTTATCTCTATTTGATACACTTATATAACAGATGGATATGTTTTATTACAATTATATACGCACACACATAAGATCATATATATATGTATATATATACACATATATGTAACATACTTTCATAAATACTGCAAAGGCCAATATATTATCCTCAGAGTTAAGAAGAGGAAAATTTATATATACATTCCTTATGTAAGTGTATAGAGATCCTGGCATGTTTCTATATTCTAGGCAATTTAAAAAATGCCACATAGATACAAATGTATTTGTCTAATTTTGTGCAAATATATTTATATAATTTTGTGCAACTAGGTACATTTTCACTTACATTTCAAATCCGAACAAATTGCAGGTCCAGACACATGTATATAATCCTATACAATATCTGACATGTATATTTGTACATAATCCCAAATAAGCTGTTTCCATAATTTTACACCAGGAATGATGTACTCACATTTCCATTATTTCATAAAAGAATAGAAGTTAATATTTTAAGTAATATCTTACTGAGATAGGTGATTACATAACTTTAAATGAAGTTGTGGATGATAAATGGCATCATCTTATCAATGTATATGTCTGACTATGTGGTATGATGTAAACATGGTGAATGTTTAAAAAATTTTTACAGTAAAAGACCATTTTACAGTAAAATTACCATTAATCTCCCTCAAAACCTTCCCCCTTGTTTGGAATATATGTCTACTGTAGTCCTTGCCACTTTCGGAAGCAGCTCTGAAAGTCCTTTTCCATGAAGGTCTTTAACTATAGTGGCTGCCTCAATATCCTGAATCAATTAAGAATGTTTTCCAGGGCCGGAGATTTAGCTCAGTGGTTCCGGCGCCTGCCTCGCAAGCACAAGGTCCTGAGTTCGATCCCGGTGACAACATACAATGCTGGGCATGGCGGCTCACGCCCACCAGCAATCAACACCACATACCGCAGTGCTGGGTGTGGTGGCTCACGCCTGTAATCCCAGCACTCGGGAGGCAGAGACAGGAGGATTGCTGAGTTCGAGGCTTGCCCGGGCTACATAGTGAGCTCAGGGCCAGCCTGAACTACAAAGCAAGACCCTGTCTCAAAAAAAAAAAAAAAAAAAAAAAAGAATGTTTTCCATTTATGGTCCTTTTGACTTTGTGGAGAGCTGCAAGTCACACAATGCGAGGCTCAGTAAATAAAGCTGATGAGGACTCGTTTAATGCCTTTATGTGAAAGAAATTGCCATAAACTTTTCATCAGTAAGGGGTTATTAAAAATATGATGTAAGTTTAATTTAACACATTTATTATAGCAAAAGATATAGCCATTAACGTCCAGCAAGACACTCCTCCTCGCTTTGTTCATACATTTCCATCATTTTTGGCAACATGTCTTTTAATTAGTTTCATGTACTATGATACAGAAGTATTTTTATAATACTGAACAAGTATCATACATTTATAGGCCTCTATATGAGAATTATACTTATATATTGATGTTCTATAAATCCAGATTAGTCTACATAACTTGACACAGATATACAAATCATTACACAATCTTATATGGAATCAGAGAATGAAGCATTTGAATTACTCTCTAAAGGCATACATATATTTACATAATCTTAACCAAGTGACATTTTGCATAATCCACCTTGCAAAGAAGATTTTTTGCAGAGATATTTACATAATCCACTATAACACTAGGAGATATTCATGGAGAGATAGATATGTCTTTATATTCCATTATAGTTATATTGATTCAAGATGCTATACAGAATATTTTACACATACATATTTACAAAGTACTAGTTATCAAAAAGATGTAAGAAAGGAGTGGGGGTGTAGGTCAGTAGCACAGCACTTGCCGAGTACATATAAAGCTTCTGTTTCAAGCCCTGGCACCACACACAAAAAAAGTAAAAATAAAGACATAAAACTTGCATCATTTTATGATATAAAAGGCAGGTACACATATATTTATGCATCCATGGGCTTACACAGCTAAATACTCTTACCATAATCTTGGAGCAATTCACTTTCAGATTTCCCTACTCATTCTGAGTAGTTGTCTGTCATGTCTTTTCCTCCTTTCCCATCTTCAAATAAATCATCTTCTTATACTTTAAATGCTACCTCTGTAATTCTTTTTTTTTTTTTTTTTAGCCCAAACCAACATCGAACTCACAGCAATCCTCCTGTCTCTGCCTCCTGAGTGCTGGGATCACAGGTGTGAGCCACCGCACCCAGCATTGTGGTATGTGGTTACCGGGAATCGAATTTGAGACTTTGTGTTCGCCAGGCAGACACCGGAACCACTGTGCTAAATTCCTGGCCCATCTCTTTAATTCTTTACTGATGCTAAATTCACAAATGCCTGGACCTCCTTTGTCCAGCAAAACAGAGATTTCTAGTCCACACCTGACAGTACAAGTACAAAAAGATATAACCTACAAAAAAGACACAAACAGGATTTCTCAGGTGTTTCTTGGTTATAATCTTCACCCCATGGCTCCTCGCTCCTTTCATTTATCTAGTTAGTTTTTGAGATCAAGTCTCATTCTGTAGTTCAGGCCTTAAACTCACGGAGATCCTCTTGCCTCAGCCTCACTAGTACTGAAATTACAGACAAGCACCACCATGCTCGACAACACTTGCCCTTAGAGTTGGAGCCAGCCACTTTACCAAGCCTTTGAGGCTGAATGAATCTAACTTGGTCTCTAGGTCTATCCTGACGATTGTTGGGAAGCAGTTAAGTCTGTCTTGTCTGAAGACCCACATCACAAATTACTTTTGTTAACCACACGGTCATGAGGACTCTGTAACACTGTGGATACTAGCATGAGTTTCAGACCCAACACGTGTGGGTTTGGATCCTGACTTCAGCTCTCACTGTCCTGTGATCTTGGGCACATCATTTAACTTTTCATAGTCTTGGTTTCCTGATCGGTATAATGGATATGGTAGTTGCTGTTAGGTTTAGTTTGTTGTTGAGTTAATCTACACAAATCTCCCCGCAAAGTGTCCGGCATTTAGTAAATGCTCAAGAACAGTCGGTTGTTCAGTTACTCACGATCACTCTTTACTCCAGATCTGTCTTCTTTGCCTGTATCACAGTTATGTCTTCATAGCCTGCGTGGCTGGGCTCAGCATGCCATACATTTCTCCAGTCAGGTTTTGGGGGCAAGAATGTGGGTTTGAATAAATAACTCCGGAGTTTTTCCCTTTGTTCCTAAGAGGGATTCTTTTTTTTTTTTTGCTTTTTTGGAGACAGGGTCTTGCTTTGTAGTTCAGGCTGGCCCTGAGCTCACTATGGTGCCCAGGTAAGCTGCCGCGAACTCAGCAATCCTCCTGTCTCTGCCTCCCGAGTGCTGGGATTACAGGCGTGAGCCACCACGCCCAGCATTATATGTGGTAACCAGGGATTGAACTCAGGTCCTTACGCTTGCAAGGCAGGTGCCGGAACCACTGAGCTAACCCTCCGGCCCCTAAGAGGGATTCTTAACGTTTGCCACAGAGCGGTGTCGTCTTGGAAGTTCTAAAAACAATCTAATGCGCAGACTCCATTCCAGATCCTTCTCGAGAAACTCTGTGGCTATGACCCAGCATCAGTCTCCTTTCAGTTCTGCAGAAGATGCCAGGGTTAAGATGTACCAATGTGAGGTTCAAGCCTGTTTTAATAACCCAGTACTGTTTGTTCAGGTTAAAGCACAATCAGTTAGCTCTGAGCCTGTTCAGCTAGGTGGTCTTTTATGATGATAAATACAGGTTTACTTTTTATGACTCCAATGTGATATTCCATGTCTCATACTTCTCTTAGAGTCCATGCTGATGATGTCATTTTGTTGAGAAATCATCTACTTCCTCTAACTTTGCAAATTTGTCACCGAGTTGAACATAATTTTATCTTAAAATTCTCCTTTATGCCTTTATATCTCTTCAAAAGTTTTAAACTGTGATGAAATGTATTTTAACTATTTTTAGTGCAAGCCTCAGTAGTTGGAAGCACATTCACCTGTGGTACAGCCATTAGCACTGTCTATTTCTAGAAGTCTCATCTCACAACACTGAAACTTGGTGCCCTTACAAGACTGCTGTGTGTCCTCCTTCCTCAGCCTCTGTCGATCCCTGGTTTACTTTCTGTCTCTCTGAATCTGACTGTGCTACATACTTCATTAAACTGGAATTATAGCATAGGACACTGGTAACTCTGTTGTTGTTTCCCTGTACTGGGGATCGAACCCAGGGCCTTCACACTGACCAACCACCACATACCAACTCTTTTGTATTTTTAAATTTTGAGTTAGAGTCTCGCTAAGTCACTGTGTTTCCCAAGCTGAGCTCAAACCTATGATCTCCTACCTCAGCCTCCCAGAGTGCTGGGATTACAAATGTGTCAACACACCCAGTTTGGTATTGGCTATTTTGTGTCTGGTCTATTTCACTTAGCACAATGTCCTCAAGTATCATCCATGCTGTATCAGAATTTCCTTACTTTTTAAGGCTGAATTGTCAGTCTGAATCAATCGGACTGAATGAGCAGTCTGGCTGGAAAACACATAGCAAAAACAGTAAAAACTATCCAAGCTGCACACCTCAAGATAGAGACTTGAACCTGGGGAAGGCAGATTCCCTTCT
>PVIC010004186.1:0-64124 GCA_004025085.1 Thryonomys swinderianus
CTATGTAGCCCAGGCAAGCCTGGAACTCAGCAATCCTCCTGCCTCTGCCTCCCGAGTGCTGGGATTACAAGTGTGAGCCACCATGCCCAGCACTGTGGTATGTGGTATTGATTGCTGGTGGGTGTGAGTCTCCACGCCCAGCATTGTATGTGGTTACCGGGGATAGAACTTAGGACCTTGTGCTTGTGAGGCAGGCACTGGAACCACTGAATTAAATCACTGGCCCAGAAATTGATTTTTTTATCTGCTTGTTTCCCCTTGGTAGGTGCTTGAGGGAAAGCAGGCACAATACACTCACAGTTATTGAAGAAATAAATTCTAGTTTAATAATTTCAATTTTTCGAACCCTTTTAATTCCATCTCTTCATCTAAACTACTATCCCAGTTTAGAAAGCTAATGGGAGAAAGAATCAAGATAGATCATATACAGCCCCAAAATTTCAGTGATGAATGTGATAGTAATGTATACCTAAAATGTACCAATAAATTCAATAAAGGGAAAAAAAGAAAGCTCCCTTCTTAATTATAATTTTGATTTCCTGATTAGCCCCTCTAGGCATGTTCATGAGCTACTTTCAAACTCAAAAATAAAATATCCAACAAACTAAGATGGTAACAATCTATAGTGTTAAAACCCCTGCTTTTCTTTGTACGCCTTTTTTTTTTTTTTTTTTTGCAAAGCCTGATACTTGGTTGTACTTACAACCTCTGATCCAACTTTTGTGTGTGTGTGTCTTTACTTCCTTTACTGATATGGTTGGACACTAAAAAGTCAAATTCTTTCCTTCTACATATATGCTTTGGAATGATTGTTTTCCTTTTAAGTGCAGTTTGACTTGAATATTGACTTTCTGAAAAGTTTCCTGATTTCACTTCTTTTTGCTGCCTTGGAAGCTCTCCTTTCATAGCGGACTGCTCCTCTGTTCTTCCGATCTTCCCTTTGACTGTTCACCTTTTGCCCACTTAAACTGAACCTTTTTGGTGTATGCTTGGGATTTTGGCAGTTTGCGTTGAAAAGAAAGCCCTCTTGAAGTAGCCTGTTCTGACATATCCACATCTCCACACAGAGCTCTGCTGGATTAATGGGTTGGCTAAAAACATCTCTTTGCTTAGGTCACGGTCACCTCTGTGTATGAGAGTAGCACAGTTTCTATTCATGTGGGGCATTTTTTTCTTTGGTAGAATTTGTCCAAATCTAGAAACAAGTGTTATTTGATTGAATGTCCCACTTTCAGAGGTATCTTTGAGAACAAAAATGTAGCCCCCAAACTCTGAACCCTGCTCCCATATTTCCTCTGTTAGGAGTACATTTTTTTATGTTAGCTTTCCTGCCAGGGAAAAGCCATTGTGGAGTTGATATTTTGTGCATTTTTGGTTAATTTCTTAGAACTGAGAAAAAGTGATCATAAAACATTTAAATATGATTCAGACATGATGAGAATATAGCACTTGTAGGAGGGAGTTTAGGGTACTATTGCACAAGATCAGGAGATTTTAAATTTCCTCCTTGCTTATCTTCCTCAATAAGTGCCCTGGGTACACAGGGTGTACATGATATACAGCCAGCATGTTGGGGGAATCACAGGCCATTATGCCAGAGAGTCTCTGTCTTTCTGTCTTTGTCTTTCTCCCTTTTCCTCTCCTATCTGTCTCACTAACCAGCTTCCCTCTTTTGACCAGTTGATGTTTTCATTACACTTAGTGTTAAGCTATAACTGGCACATAATAGGTCTCACAAATGGGTTGGCTGAATGCATGCATGGATCAACCATTGTATAATCAGGTTAGACTAAATATGGAAAGCTATGTTTGATGCCGTTACTATGAGTCCAAAATAGATTATTTTGATCAGATTGTTTGTTGAACCGCAAGTGTTGTCAGTAGAGTCCTACCCTTTCTGGTGCATGCCATGTGACTCAGAGTCATTCATAGATCTGAGAACATGAAGGAGACCTGCCAGCTGTTGTGCTTATTTTTAATAAGAGGAAAATCTGTTGTGGCCACATCTAGTTCACAGCATAGAGGATGTCATGGTTCCAAATGGATTATTTTGTTGATGTGTTGAATAACAGCATTCCTGGAAAGCTCCGAAAGTTACCAATATCTGTCTTCAGGTATTTCATCTGTTAAAACAAAAGTCAGATTGTCCATCAGGATCATTACGAAGTGCCAAATGGAACCAGTTGAAAGGAGGGGAAAAGAGGAGGGAACAGAGAGGGAGAGAGAGAAAGATGGAGGAGAGAGTGCAAGATCTTAATGCTACTTTAATTATGTTTCTTCTTAAGTGCTGCATTCAAAAATGAAGAAGGTATTAACTGTCTTAACTGATTTTCAACATAAAACCATAAAGGTCAGTTGTATCTATGGCAAAACCAAGGGCCCGCTGGAAGGCGGGGGGAGGAGTTATGAAGCAGGAGCACCTGCATGTCCACAGCTGACCCACTGAGTCGATACCCTCTGCCGAGCAGAAAGCCAGCGTCCAGCCGAGGGCAAGGTCCCCGCTGGTGGACGACGATCTCCGTGTGACTTTGATACAGCCAGTTTGGCTCCATTTTAAGTGATCAAGTGATGCCCTCTTCAGAGGGAATTACACTATGCAACAGTTTCGACAGTTAACTTCTGTTTCTGCACCTGGAGAATGTGAGTCAGTGAGGCCTCCGAAGGCAGGGCTGGTGAACCTTTCAGAGACCGAGTGCCAAGCTGCAACTCAGAGCCCACTTCCTTGCTGCAAAACACCAAAACTGCAATTAAAACAGGGTACTGAAGTTTTCGTTAGAAAAAAACAACTCCTACGTTAGCATTTTTTTCTCTTTAAAGAAAAACACAGTAAGACACGAGTCATAGGTTTACCACCACTGTAAAGGGAGCAGTTGTGGAGAAAAGCCACAGTGCTAACCTTGAACAGAAACAAAGACCTCAATAAATACTGTACTTGTCTCTGTGGGGTCCACCTGTCATCTCTGCATTTTGGTACTAGCTACTTAATGTGTCTATATGCATGTACAAATGTATCTCTATATCCCTCTATGCAGATACATGTATAAAATAAATGTATGCATCTGTTATTTATATTTATATATGCATATATGTATGCCATTCATGTCTCTGTAGGTACATATATCTAAGTATACTTGTATATACTACATGTATATATATATATAAGTCTATCATCTGTCTCTGTATGCGTGTATATATATATATGTATTATATATATGTGTGTATATATATATATATAAATCATTCTATATATAAACATACCCATCTATTTATCCTCCGTTTTCCTTCACACACACACAGAGCCTACATTTATTTGGTTTAGTTTCTTGAAATGCAATTAATGGTGCAAACTGATGAACATTTTTATTCTTGGGTTTATGTGCCACAGAGATTTGTGCTGAGGTATGGACTTCAGCCTCTGGCCACCCTTGCCTTGCCATAGCCACGGGGCCCATTCCTTTACTCTCCGGGGCTCAGATTTTGCAAATCTGCCGAGAGTAGATGGCTATGAACACTGAGGGACAAAAAGAGAAGTGGAGAAGTGAAAGTTGGATATGAGCTGTCACTTCTGGGATCCCTGAATCATGTAGATTTCCATGACTTTTCATCGCATGGTGAGTTGTAGTTCATCCTGTTCCTGTTATCCCACTCAATCAGTGAGATCTTCTGATGAACCGAAACTGAGTCAGAATTCTGCAAAGAGCCTTCTAGTATAGTCATGGGCTGTACTCAGAGAGCTGTTTCTTCCAAGGGATTCAAAATGATTTGCAGTGTGTTTTTTTCCTCATAAGTGTATTTTCATTAAAAAGTGAAGATAAAGCCATTACTTATCCCCTAATCAGTGATAATAAGGAAAATAAAAACATCTATCATAATATGATCAGCATTAGGTTCCTTTGTATCTCCTTCACCCTCTGCATGTTATTTATGTGACCATCACATGAGTAGAACATATTTTACTGCAACAATATCTTGTGGCTACAGGTCTTTGTGATCTGGTCTTTGTACTTAAAAAAAATTTTTTTTTTTTTTGAGACAGGGTCTCACTTTGTAGTTCAGGCTGGCTCTGAGCTCAGTATGCAGCCCAGGCAAGCCTGGAACTCAGCAACCCGCCTGCCTCTGCCTCCTGAGTGCTGGGATTACAGGCATGAGCCACCACGCCCAGCACTGTGGTATGTGGTATTGATGGCTGGTGGGTGTGAGTCACCACGCCCAGCATTGTATGTGGTTACTGGGGATTGAACTCAAGACCTTGCGCTTGCAAGGCAGGTGCCAGAACCACTGAGCTAACCCTCCGGCCCTGTACTTAACAATTTTTAATAGCCACTAAACACTTCATTGACTGTGTGTGTTTGTGTGTGTGTGTGTGTATGTACGTAAAACGCAATATTTGCCATTTTACTAGGGAAACTACATTTTACCTTTTTTTCTTCCAAACAGTTTTAATAGATACCTTTTTCTATAATTAAGAATATTTTTTCAACCAGATTCCCAGAAGTGCAATTACAGAATTGCAGAAAAGGAAATATTTTCCCTGGCTGTTGATATGTGTTTTCCGCTTGCTTTACAGAAAGGTCACATGGACTCACAAAACTACTAGAAATGCTTATTTCTGTTTATTTCTGTGCATCCTCACCAGCCTGGAGTATCATAATTACTTTTAACACTTTCCTAGTAAGAACTAAATCATGGCTATTTAACTTGAATTTCCCTGATTATTAAGGAGGTTGGCTAATTTCGCATGCTCTGCATAGCAGTCCTGATAGAGATTTGCCTAGTGTTTTCACATCTTAGCTGCTCAGATAACAGA
Organism: Thryonomys swinderianus; assembly: GCA_004025085.1. Lineage (NCBI taxonomy): Eukaryota > Metazoa > Chordata > Mammalia > Rodentia > Thryonomyidae > Thryonomys > Thryonomys swinderianus. Next base: position 4,808 of record PVIC010004186.1, read on the forward strand.
GAACCATTACTGGAAGTTTAGTGCATTAAACAAAAGTGAAACACTGATGGATTTTCAAGAACTGCATTGTATAATCTCAATATTTTCCAATGGATCTAGCCCCCAAATGCCTATTATTTCTTAAAGTGATCTTAATAAATACATGAGAATCAATTTTCTTCCTTTATTCCCTATGAGAAGGGAACTAGTGGTCTGTCTGTTCCTCCTCATTTTGTAACAAACCCTTGCTGTACGTGGGCCTGAATTTAAAGGGTACAAAGGGCACAGAGGAAAAAGCAAGGAGTGACTTAAATGATATCTAGCAAGATATATTTCTCAACAGCAAACCAAATACAAGTGAAGAATGAGTGTTTAGAATAGAGAGAAATTCCTAAAACCCTATTTTAAATGCTACAAAATTGTTCTTGCAAATTCTTACCTAGCTCTGGCAAACACTTTTAATTTCCAGCTGAAAATTTTTTAACCTCCCTCTACCTTGCTGTGTGATATTCAGTCTCTGACAGAGAGACTGAAATCCTATACTTGCTTTTATCTATACTCACTTTTGGGATTTATTTTCCTTCTCATGGCCTAGAGTATGGCAGTGATAGCTGGAGCTGTGGTAGCCTCCTCCTGACCAGGAGGTGACCACCAGGGAAGACCATAGATACATGACTTTTGAGAGCAGTTATTTACTTCTAAATGAAGTCTTCTACCATTTTAGCATAGATGAGAATCACATGAAGAGTTTTTATTTTTTAAATACGGATGCTGAGCTTCAGTCCCAGGGACTAGTATAGTAGGTCTTAAGATAGGAAATCTCAGTCATACTGAGGTTCCTGATTTTTGAATCATACTGGGAATAATAAGGCCAAACTTACCTGTGAAAAAAAATCAAGTCCCTGTTTTTTAAAATCTCTGAAGTTGGCATTGCCTGCACACTAAAGAACTCTAAATTGAGTCACTTGCTTGATGGCTTATTATTGCATCTGCGGAGTAGCTACTCTCTAAAGAGATGAGTTGATCTAGCTCTTTGAAGGCACAGGAAGAAGACAGCAGGAAAGACAGAGTCCAGTGCATATTTGGAGTTTCTCACTCCAGGATTATTGGTTGGTGGCCAGTCTTCTGCATAATCTCCTTCATCTTGAAAGAGAGGTTAGGACAGCAGTGGAAAAGTTGGAAGGTGATCTTGAAGAGCTGGTTACAAACTCATTGTTCTCTACTGCACTATGACCTGAATTACAAAAATGTTAGAAAACACAGCGTCTGCTCTGCAAGCTTGGGATATAAAGCTGCAGGGTTTGATATCCAACAGCACAGCACTGATGCAGCTCACAAGCCTTCTGAAAAACATGCCCCCATCTTCTGCCTCACCTCTGGGGTTGTCTCTGGAACATGCAGTGTTCCCTTGTAAAGCCCTCTCTCCAAGGATTAATTGATTCAAGATCAACCCTATCCAGAATGTACATTTAATACTTGGGAATGATGTCAGTAATATATGTAAGAGATTTTTATATTAGATAACTGCTCATTAAAAGTCAATCCTTTCCCCCAGGGTTTTAAAATAGAAAGTATTCACCTTTTGCAAATGAGGATAGTGAAATTTACTTTAACTCATGCTACAATGAAAACTGGAAGAAAGGGAATTGCTCACAATACAATATAACTCCACCACATTTGCATAATTTAGGCATAAAATGTAATACTCTGCTCACACTCTTTTGTCTTGAATGAAATTGGTTTTCAAGTAATGTGTGGGGAATCATAACCAGCTTTAACAAAATGGATAATGTCAGAAAGCAAAAGTTCCTATTAGCCTAGGAGGCATTGGTGAAGTGTGAATCCACTGTGTAACATTTTTAAAAAAGTTTGTCATGTGGTTTAATGCAAAGGGCTTCGTGGACTCCATAGAAACATGGTGACTGAGCTGTTTGATGTTTAATGGGGTAATTAACCATTTGGGACCTTAAGACAATCTTTTGCTAGAATCGTTAAAGTCATTGAGTGATAACTATGCTATGAATGTTTTAAAAAGGCTTAAATTCCCACAACTCCTCTCCAACAAACCCAGAACCCATGGTTCTTCTTGGGAATCCACATTTGCAATAAATCTTCAGTAATGTAAAGTAAGCCTGCTGGTGTCTTTCCCACCATTCAGTGATGAAGCCAAGACTGGGGGGGAAAAAAGATACATTGCCTGGGCCGCAGGCTGAGCGCTCTTAGGATTTAAGAGTATCTGAGGTGTATCCATGTTTCTTCCATAGACAGTAATAGTATAAAAGTTTAAAGAATTGCTCATAAAAATACTGGCCTCAAAGAGCTTTCACTTTATTGATGTCTAAAGTGGTCTCAGTGAACTGAAATGTTACTGATTTCTATGAACTAGCTGACTATGTCCTTCACCTAGCTGTACTATGGAGATAGTAATTGTGTATTCATCCTGTATTTCCTGTGATAATCTAAGAGATAAAACCCTATTATTGTTTTATCATTTCATAAACCTTTCCATGGCAGACATTTTGGTGGCCCAAAGTACAAATCCCAATTCCTTAGAGCTCTCTGAAGATATACCACCGAGCTGGGGATGATGGGCTGCTTCTATAATCTCCATGCTCTTGGACGGGTGAGACGATGGGGGGGGTCAAAAGTTCTAGCCCAGGCTGTGCAATTAGCCACTTATTAAGAGCCCATCTCCACATAAAAAAAGAAAAAGACAGAAAATGTAGTACAGTGTGAAGGCACTGTGTTCAGTACTCAATGCATACATACATACAATAACCCCCAGAGCTTTTTCCCCAGTAAATATGTATGAAACCTAAGAATCTGAATTTTCTAAAAGTTCTCTAATGCTAATTCTGCCAGGGGTATTCATTATGCCATGTCTGGAGACTTCATATTTAAAAGTACTGTTCTATCCCATGACTCTTCTCCAACTTGCTATTTTTTTTGGCTAGGACAAAGTATTCATCTAGCACAAAAATAGGCACAAATGATAACAAACTTTGACTTCCCAGGGATCTGTGCAACTAGAGATAACCGGAAAATGGGTAATATATATGTGAAAATGTGCAGAGGAAGGATATTCCTCAGCTCACACGTATCTTTTTACACTCGCTTTTCTCCCTTCCTGCCTGCTTTTGCCTTCTTCATCTCTCTTCTTTAGAAAATGGAGCAGCCATCTTGTTTGATGAGTCTGGAAGCCATTTTGGATGTCAGAACAATAATAAAGATTCCAAAAAAAAAAATTCCTCAGTTCTTTAAGGGTAGCTCAAATAGTTTATCATGCCAACCTTAACTACTTCTGTTTTGGGAATAAAAAGTATATCTTAGCATATCTCTGTCCCAAAATTTGTATTTTATTGTCTTTTTTTTCTTGAAACAGGATCTTGCTAAGTAGTTCAGGCTGACTTTGAACTCACTATGTAACTCAGGCTGGCTTCCAACTCAATCCTCCTGTCTTAACCTCCTGAGTTCTGGGATTACAGGCATATGCCACCATGCCTGGGTAAATTAAAAATTCTAAAAACAGCTAAAGATGTAGTTCAGTGTAAAGGCCCTGGGTACAGTCTCCAGTGATACACACACACATACACACACAGCACACACGCATACACACACTTACTCTTTTGCACTTTCTATTTAACAAGACAAGTGGAACTACTTATATGATCCAGCAATCCCACTTCTGCCTGTACATCCAAATAAATGAGAACACCATGTTGATGAGATATTTACACCTTGTGTTCATTGCTGCACTCTTGATAATACCCTAAATATGAAATTAACCTATGTATTTATTAATAGATGAATGGATAAAAAATGTGATGTATATGTGTACACATTCATACTATTTAACCTTTAAAATTAAGTAAGTTCTGTTACTTGTAACTTGAATAAATCTGGAGGACATTATGCTAGGTGATACAAGAAAGGCACAAAAAGACATATACTGCATAATCTTGCTTACATATGGAGTCTAAAAGTAGTTGAACCCATAGAAGCAGAGAATAGAATGGTGGTTACTGGTGGCCCAGGAAGAGGAAGGCAGATTTGGGGAAACATTGATCAGAGGATATGGAATTTTAATTAGAAAAAAAGATCTATTGTATTACATAGTGATTATAGTTAATAAAATTGTTTTTTTTTCTTGGACATTACTAAGAGTTGATTTTAAATGTTCTTACCGGTAAAGAAATAATATTTAAATGTAGTAAGAAGAGGTTATGCATATTTATTAGCTTTGTTAATCTATTCCAAAATATATATGCAGTTCAAAATTGCATGTTGTGTAAGCAAAATGTTTACAATTTTTGTCACATAAAAGAGGTCAATAAAGTAAATGTTAATAAAGTAAAAATGTAGAAAGAGGAAAAGGCAAAATGTTCTTGGTGCTTTTTGAAATGATGCCTCTGTCCTGTGCGCCTTGCAGAAGCTTGGGGTAGATGTGACAACAGAGAAGACACCTGCCTGGCCTCCCCTAGGGACAGGCTGGGTTGTCTCAAAGCATCCGCCTCTGAGGCATGGTTAAGATGAATGGCATCTGCTGACCCTTTACCCTCAGGGACCATGGTGTCATTCTCCAGTCTGAAAGGCCATTTGTAAAGCTCACAGGTCACCTTCCTTTAAGAAAAAGAACAGACATCAAAGGCAGGGCTCTTTCTCCAAGGAGAGATGGCTACTTGGATGGTCTGTGATCCCGCCGTGATTCTGAGCCACTTGCCAGGTGCAGACACTCAGCAGCTGCTGGCGCTGAGCCTGCAAGACATCCCGAGTCTTGCTTTCCCTCTGCACAGGGTCTTTGTGTTTGCATCCTGCCTTCTGTGTGTATGTTGAATAAGAGGTGGAAAGTCTTGTACTGGTGTTGGGAGGGTAAGTGACAGACATGAGAATGGATTTTGTTCTATGAGCAGCTCATTAAATAAGGGGATAAGTTAGCACTGGCTTTTATGTACATAAGAAAGTAGAACATGAGCTAATAGTACTTTCTGAAGAGACGACAGGTGAAATTTAATATGTACATGAATTTAATGCAATTTACAAACCAAACTGTAAATATTGATTTCCTTCCAGATTTTTGAGGCTAAAAATCTTGGGGGGAGACAAAAAGAAGACACCTTTTACTTTTTTTATTTCTGCTCCTAGAAAACATCTTTACCACTTCGGAAGAATGTATATTTTTGTGGCTTTTTTTTCCTTTTTTTGAGACAGGGTCTCGCTTTGTAGTTCAGGCTGGCTCTGAGCTTACTACGTAGCCCAGGCAAACCTTGAACTCAGCAGTCCTCCTGCCTCTGCCTCCCGAATGCTGGGATTACAGGCATGAGCCACCACGCCCAGAGGCTTTTTTTTTAAAGAATGTATGTCTTTAAATATAGAATATGTACATTCTAAAATGATGGCCTTTCAAATTAAGAGTATTAAATTTTCTCTTGATAGAGCGTGGCATATAGCATATTGCACATTTTGGAGGATTATTTGTTTTGGTTAAAGTGATCCCATTTCTTTAAGAACCTGTAAAGATATGTATCTCCTTTTGTATGTTGAGCACAATAAAAAATTTGCCTCATCCAATGTACTTGACTATGATCTTCTTTTGAGTCAAGACTACATTCATGATGGAAATAACAGGAAATTATGGATAATAATACATATATTTTTATCCTATCTTCTTTGCAGAAAACTTTATAGCAATACACAAACAGCTTTTCTTTTTGCAAAAGTAAGATGTAGGAAACATAGAAGAGATAAATTCAAGAGATTAGTCATTGAATAAATCTTTTTAACTCTAAAAGGTAACAATACTATAATCACTATTATCTTACCATGTGCCTGGTACATTATAGGTATTAACAATTTTAGTAATTATAACAACATCATTATAATTGCAAAGGAAATGCTCATTTTCTCCATTTCACACAGGAGAGAACAAGTCTGAAACAAATGTGCCTTTGATCACACCATTGTGAGTAGTACGTTGCTCAGAGCTGAATATCAGATACCCATGTGCAACCTGGGTCCTTAACTCGGTGGTATTAGTGCTTCTGTCACATCACACCACCCCAGCATTCAGAGGTTTAAAATGGCTGTGAACTAGCTCACTTTTGTGTGAGTCAATAATCTGGGCTGGAGCCAGCTAGGTGGGGGCAGTGGAGGGGGGAGGACAAAGATTAGAAGCGTGATTTCCCAACTAGCAATCCATGGGGACTTCCATTTGTCTGGTCAAGCAGATGTATTATATGGGTACCTTCAGGGAAGGAACCACACATGTAGGTTTTGACCTCCTAGCAGGTGACACCCAAGGGCGGCCCTAAAGAAATGAGATCAAATCCAAATTCTAACACACCGCACATCAAGGTGCATGGTGTAGTTATCTCACTGAACTTTTTGGTGTCACACTTAATTCTGGCAGGACTAGATGTTGATTGTGAGGAACCCAGATGTGACTCCTGACATTTCTGTCATGGTGTCTCAGAGAATACTAAACTAGTAAACTGTTATGCACTTTCCAACTATGGTACATACCTGGCACGAGATACTATTAAGACAGAAGGGTGGGTAGGGGAAGGGGAAAAATGAGAATTAAGTTATGCCATATACTGGTACAAATTCTCAATGTTGAGTGTAATCGTGATGTGTATATATAGTGTAGTAATAAAGGTTCAAATAGAAAAAAAGAAAGAAATGAATTAGGAGAGGGTCATTTAGATAAGCTGAGCAGGAAAGACATTTTGAAAGAGTAGTACTTAAGCCAGAATCTGCAAAAATAAATGAGTGACAAGGAATAGAATTTGAGGTTGAGAGATATGTGTGTGTACCTATGCATTTTAAGAGCAAACTGATAGTATAATTAGTGCTGTCTTTCAGTGCAGGTATGAAGTGGAAAAGAGTAATTATATAAGAACAGCAGGATGGGGGTGTATTTGGCTTCTCATTTTGGCCTTCATATTAATTCACCATGTGTCTGTGGCAAGGGCACTCTGCCAACCCAGAACTCCGTTCCCTAGGTCACAGTGATGACAACTCTGTGGAATAAGTGCTATATGGGAAAAGAGTCTGGAGCCACTTCTAATCTCAGCTGGCTGGAATTTTGTGATTGATTAGATATGTCTACTATGGACTTGGAATTATCTTGTAGTGTTGTCTTATGTTATATATTTGCCATCCTTTGTGAAGCTTCTATTTCCCCACACAATGTTTTCTCTCTTTTTTTTCCTGGCTTTTACTGCTAATTGGAAATTTTTTTTGTAGCTTTCTAGCTTTTTTTTTTTTTTTTTTTTTTTTTTGGTCCTGAGTTTTAAAAAAGGTAGCAATAATTGAAAACAATCCAGGCAGGGAATAAATGCATCAAAACAACACTCTGTACCCTTACTTCAAAGGGCTCAAACAAAGCAAATTGTGCACAGGAGGGAAGTAGATTTATATTTCTCTCATTTGCAATATTATTAGTGTGATTAATATACAAAGCCCAATATTTCCTGAAATTCATAATTTGCCCTATTGCTCTGTGAGCTTTGTGTTTCCCAGAATAATCATGCTGATCCATTTCCTTAAAAATGTATTGAGAGCCTAAGTGCTCATTTTGCCAGGGCAGCGACATAATTGGACACAGTGGGGAAACAGCAGAGAAGAGATTTTTTTCCTGAGAGCGGAATGTGGTGTGAGCCCGGGCCGGATGGAATGTCACGCCAGCAGGGTCCTCCTCTCCGCGCCAGTGTCACTGAGCAGAATGCTTAAGGGCTATTTATGGAATTAGGACCAGAGGACTGTAGCTAATTCTCCAAAGAACAGAGGACTTCCCCGGGCTGTAAAATATGTGTCCTTTTATGTAACAGGAACCAAACAAGCATAGACTGTTTCAGCATTTTTTCTAACATGACATCTTTTGGAGGGTCCTAGTGTGTTAGCAACTGATTTTGCCTTTGTATAACTCTGGCATCACCCCATCGTAGCCCGCCCACGCAGTCAGAGCCTTGCCTTTCCTTGGAGCTGGGCTGGCTCCCTTATTGCGGTGGTCTAGAAGAGCATTCCCGTGTTAGTCTGTCGGTGAGGACAGGGGAGGAACATCCCCGTCCTGCAGTTCAAAGCTATGAAGGCTCTGTGCTCTGCCTAGAATCAGCCTGCCTTTGTTTCTGTGTTCCCCTCACTCCTCTCCTGCCTCCTTTTCTCAAAACAATTTGTTAATTCCATGACTCGGGGGTCTTGGATAGCATTGGTTTCACCCGGACTGGTGTGGAGTGTTTTCAGTGAACCCGTTATGGGTTAATGCTGCTATTTTGGGGAGTGCCTGACTTCTGCGCGTCCCATATCCTCACCCCATGGCTGCCTCCTGAGAACAACAGTGGCCTTTACGGTATCGGAGTTCGGTATTGGAGCCTGATAATGCAGGCAGAACAGCCACGCTGTGTCAACGAAGGGGCCGCCGTTCCCTTCCACTTCTGTATACCCAGCTCGGCTGCATCTGAGGCTCGACGGAGCCAACCGCAGAGAGGCACGCTGTACTGGAGTGAAGGGTGGGTGGGATGGCTGAGGGCTAGGAAGCTCATGCAGAAGGACTTCTAGATCTGCTTCCGGAAGGGGCAAGAAAGACAGGATAAGTGTGTTTGCAGCAAGTGGGGAATGTGTGGGGGCGGATTAGTGGGAAGGTGTCTTCTGCTGTGACAAACAGATTTTTAAGTGGAACTAAATTCACCATAGTTTTTGAATACCATGCACCGAGGTAGGAACCACTGTGACCTCATCATCTGTTGAGTGTCCTCTTTCTCCTTTCTGTTGTCGCTTTGGCCCTTAAGACTCCGGAGCCTTCACCATGCGCTTGCTTAACCCCCCTGCACAATCTTAGCAAAACTGAACTTCTTATATATTCTGTATTTTAATACCAAGAACTCCCTCTTTCTACCACTTATCTGTAAATTCGTTGACTTGAATCTTTCTTCTTTCCAGAACTCCCAGCTCCACGAAGGTAACAGCTATTTTTATTGCTCATGATTTATCCTCTTTTTCCCTTAGCATCACTGCATCTTAGAACTTGTAGTGTTGAGAAATAGTTTTGGGTGAAGAAGTAAGGGACAAGGGTGGGATTGGACTGAGACATTAAGAGGGAGACCAGAAAAATGGGATGGATTTGTGGAGTTAGGGGTTTCTGTGTCTTGAAAAACCTTGAGAGTGTCCAACACCTTGAGTTGACCAGGATGGCTTATTAAAGGGGTCATCATGCACTGCAGTGGAAATCCTTGAAGGCAGACAGTGTTGGAGAGGTTTATGTCAAGGGAGCTTCTTAGTGATAAAGAATGTGTTCTGCATCTTTTTATTGGTTGTGTTGCATGAGTCTGTACATAGGATAAACTTTCATAGAAGTACATACAAATATGTATACACACAGGCAAACACACACACACACACACACACACAGTGGTCTGGACAAACTCTGTAAGTTGCATGAGCATTGCTTTCCCAATTTGGATGTTGTACTTCATGCATATAGGATGCTTCGATTGGGGAAGCTGGGTAAATGGGATAAAGCATCATTGGGTCCTAATTTTGTAAATTATTATGAGCCTATAATTATTGAGCTTGCAGCATATGGAACATAGTTTGCTCATACCCACCCCTGCTCATGTTGTGACTCGGTGCATGTCTGGAGGTCCTTCTCAGGCACTCTGTGTCTCACAGTGGTGGTCGTGCTGACCTTCACTGTCAGCCTTCTTCCGTGTGGACCATGACCACTCAGAAGGGCCAGTTTCTCACAGTGAACCACAGGGTCCAACACTTTCCCTCAACCCATTAGCACCCTGCAAAGGGAGAGGATGCGAATCATCACACCTCCCCCAGACCCAAGTGTCTGTGTTCATGACATGCTGTGGATGAACAGAGTGCCCCGGATGGCATCGGCAGGGAAGGGGCAGCCAGTCACCCGAGCAGAGTCTCTGTGTGGACATTGACATCCACTCAGTTGTTTTTAAAAAGAGAAAATTCTGCACCTCATTTTTCTAATAAACAAGAACAACATGTGATTTGTGTTGATCCCACTGTGTCTCTGTGGTTAAAGACTGACTCACTTCACCTTCTCATCCCACCACCCCGACCATGGGAAATCTCTATACCTTGCTTTGTCTTGGTCTCCATGGTAAAACAGGACTGATAATAACAGTCCTACCTCACCAGTTTGTGAAAATTATCTAAGATTATGAACTTGAAGAGCCTATCACAATGGGCATTGTGGAGGAGCAGTGCAGTGAATCTTAACCTTTGTTACTATGTAGTTTTTGCCAGGTGCTCCTCATGGATTTGGACATTTCTGTTTTAAAAGTGGATTTACCATAGCAAGTTCACTAAATTGGTTATTGGACCTTCAAAATCTAGGCAGAAAATGGGGGGTCAGCAGAGAGAAGCAACATATCTGAGGTGGTGTGGATGGCAAATCACAGTATGGAGACTGCAACCCAGGTCTCCTTGGTCTTGACCCTTTATTGCTGATGACCACATTCTTTTCTGTTCCTAAACAGAGACAGAAGATTGGGCCATTACAAATGCAAAAGGAATGAGTTACCAGATAATTTCTCAACCAAATGAAATGCCTAAGCAGTGCTTGGGATTTGTTTTTGTTCTTCTTGAGCTGTAGTAATGGCAGTCATTAAAACCTTACTGGCAAGGGTGTTTTTACTATATACACATCTTCCTACATAATTGGATAAGTATTTGCTCATTGTTATCTCACTAAAACAGAAGGGTATTGTCTTGACAAATGAAATCTATGAATATAGGTTAGTGAACAATAGAGGACCCTCTGCTTCCCTTATGGAAAGGGTCTGTGAGATGCTGAGTGCCCAGAGCTCCAGATGGCCAGGTCTGGCTTATCCACCACTAACTAGCTAACCTGGAGCATGCCAGTTCACTTCTCTGAATGGTACTTTCATCAACTGTAAAACCAGTAAACATGCTTTCCTTATTGTGCTATTGGAAATTGGAAATGTTTAAAAGGACCTTGTGGTCTCAACATATTGCCACTGCGATGATTGGGTTAGATTTACATCCAAACTGTAGTATGCTAGGGCATCTGCTAACAACAGGTTTAGCTTTCTAGAAAACTAAGTGTGCCCTTTTGTACTCATCTTTCTGGTTTCCCTTTAATCCAGGAACTTCAGTCTCAAGGCAGGCACTTTAGGAGCACATCTTAATGCACAGTCTTTCCCTTCCTCCTTGATGCTGGAGGGTTAGCATAGCAATTCACCTCCTAGGATGCTTCACAGCATGGTGAAAATCACCAAAAGATAACAACAGCAGCAATAAAACAACTTCTATGATGTTTTGTTTTGATTGTTTCATATTCCAAATCCTGGCCATAGCTTTTAAGACCCAGATGAAGGGTCCTTATGCATAAAATATATTACTGGTTCTCCATCGTAGCTTTACATTAATACATGTATAAAGATATCTCAAAAAGCTAGCTCCACTCTACATCAAGTAAATTAGAATTCCAGGAGACTTATGCCCAGGCATCTTTACTTTTAAGGAATTTCTCAGCTGAGTGATTCCAATAGATAATTAGAGAGAAGCTTGTCTTAAGTTCCGCCAACCCCCACCCTCCCTCTGGTCTCCAGTATTGTGGCACCAGCATCACTGGTAACAGTAAGGGCCTGGTGCCAGAACCCTAGAATGTGCAGGTGCCACAGTTTCTTATTCCAGATGGTGTGCTAGTTGGGTATAATATACCCTCTCCTCTTGAATACTTTTACATTAGCCCTAGATTTTTTTTAATACCAAAAGTAGTATAAGAGCTATGAAAGTTGGCCACATATATTGTTTACAGTGGACCTTTGCCTTATGAACTCAATTCCTTTGTTAGGGCTGGTTGTAACTCAAGTTGGTCAATTGAAGGCTCAGGTTCCTGTACACAACCTTTAAAATCTCAGTCTCCTAGACAGGCATTGGCCCAGGGTTTTTCAATGAACCTCACACAGGAAAGGATGTTGTCATGTTCCTTCCAGAACTGTCTAGGGTTAAATCTATACCTGAGATCGTCTGAAAGCACAAATGACTGGCACTGAAGTCAAAACTCAAAACTTTGGTCATAAATTAAAACTAAAATTATGGTTGTAAAGCAAGTTGTTTGTGTGTCAACTCTGTCATAACTTGAAGGTCCACTGTAATACTTTCAAGAACCCATAGAGATTTTTAACATTTTTTTTATCTGAAGCTGGTTGAATCCATTGCTGCAGAGCCGTGTTATGAGGGATGGCTGTATATACTTTCACCTACTGAATAACTTTCTTGTGGATTAGATCAATGAATTGATGAGATAGGTAAGTCTCTCTAAATGGTGACCACTTTGGGTTTCTTTTTGATGTTCATGTTGAATGGCCCCTAGTAGACTTAAGATTTTCCTTACAGTTTGTGTATGGATGATTTCTGAGCCCTGACACAGTGTTTTAAAATGAGAACATACACATTGAATACTTGTCACAGAATGAAAGATGTATTCTGAATACCTGTCACATGATAGAAAATTTTATTGTGTTCCACCTGTTAGCAATAAATCATTTTTTACACCTGAGTCCTGAAATTTTTCTATTTTTTTGCAAATTTGTACCACAAATGTTTTCCTACTTATAATAGAGCATGTGCATGAGTGTTCTTCAAGGACACAAATTGCCTCTGAGCCTATTGAGATAGATCTGAAGCTCATCTTAAAGTCACTGATTATGGCTGGATATGGTGGTATATGCATGTAATCTAGCACTATAGGAAGCTGAGACAGGAGGGTCCCAAATTTGAGCTCAGCCTTGTCAACTTAGTGACCTTAGGAGGACCTTATCACAAAATGTAAAACAGAGATTATAATGGTAAGTGAAATAATTCAAACACATAAATTTCAGTATTCATGGTTTCTCTTATACTAGAAACCCAAAATAAAAATAAAAAGCAAAATGAAAGGCAATAAGAAGTAGGGAGATAGATCTTTCTCAAAGGGGAATGAGATCAAGTGATGAAGAGAAGGGGAAGTGAATGAAAAAGGATTTGGGATGCGTTGTGCCCATGTACCAATTCCACATAAAGAGTGTAAACATTATGAACTGCAAGCATGTAAAACAAAAGGCAGGGGCTTCAAGAGATGGTGGAGAGAGGGAAGGGAAAGCCTTTGAAGAAAGAAACTAAGATGAATTATGTACATGTACCAGCTTCCATGTAGAATACAAGCATTATGCGCTACACACACATACACACATATGTCGTAATAAAATAATCTTTTAAGAAAAGGGCAGGGGATACAGCTCTGTTTCAGAGTCCCAGATTCAGTCTTCAGAATAATGAATGAAGGAATGAATAAAGTTGCTGGTGGTCTCCCAGTGGGATGTGCTCTGACTTTCTGGTGAGGGTGATGAAAGCCTATATAAAACTCCTGGTCAGTTCAGGCCAGAGATAAATGTTAGTCCTCCTTTTGCTTCATGACGCCCCGGGGCCCTAGCACTCCAACCTGAAAGTTCAAAGTCAGTCTTAGGCACAGATCTCACACCTTCGTAATGTCATTTGTCCCTGATTACCAACCTCTGCTAAAATTCCCCCTAGGTTTTCCCCTGTGCCAGCTTTGATAGAACACACACCCTCCCTCAGTCACTGTTGACTTTTCCCCCTGAAAAGGTCATTGCCACGGGGAGGGGAAGAGAGATCATAGCTCCAGGATTTCTTTTTTTTTTTTTTTTTTTGCTTTTTGAGACAGGGTCTCGCTTTGTAGTTCAGGCTGGCCCTGAGCTCACTGTAGTGCCCAGGCAAGCCTCAAACTCAGCAATCCTCCTGTCTCTGCCTCCTGAGTGCTGGGATTACAGGCGTGAGCCACCACATCCGGCATTGTGGTATGCGGTGTTGATTGTTGGTGGGCGTGTCTCCATGCCCAGCCATTATATGTGGTCACCAGGGATCGAACTCAGGATCTTGCGCTTGTGAGGCAGGCGCCGGAACCACTGAGCTAATCCTCTGGCCCACTCCAGGATTTCTTGATATATGACACTCCTGCCTCAGCCTCAGCTGACTGTTTTCATTCCAGTAGGTCAAATCTCAGCTATCTTGATTCATCTTCATTGACAATCAGAAATATGCAAGAATTATTCTGTTTCCCTTTTCTGACATTATGTTCTCACTTTCCTGTGACTTCTTGATGTTAACTGTACTCAGTGACATCACGTGTTCTGCTCCTACCCACTCTCCCCAGTGACTTTCCCTCCTCTGGTACAGTGGGTCCTCCAACTGCCTTCCCTGATCAATACTTTCTATTGGCATTGAGTCTGAGGTTTTAGAAATGCATACAAAATTTCTAATAATGTCTCTATTTGTTCTCTTGGAGAACAAAAACAAATCTTACCAGTCTTTGTATGCAAACAATTAATGAAGAGCAGTCCCAGTGTTCTGCCTTTACTGGATGAGATAAAAGGAAATAAGCAAAACAAGAAAATCCCCATTCACAGTGGGTACTACTAGACTGTCCAGAGAAGCCAAATCAATAAACTTGGACCACTGGAGTGTTACTTGTGTAATCTTGCTGCAAACACGGGTGGTAGATTTTTAAAATGTAGAAGATCAAATGTATTGTTTAACATTGACTATCCCATTACAAATGTGCCTGTGGTAGTTAATAAATTGTCAAAAAATATTTTGTCATAAAAATAAATTGTCATAAAATATTGCCAAGCATAAAAACCACAAACAGCTTTAAAAAATTAGTCATGACCACTGCGTATTCTTTTGAAATAATTTCTAAGTAATGTCTAGAAGCAATGTACAACTCTTAGATGGTAAAATCTACATTGCAGGCTCCTGAAGTGAACAGCCTGTGAATTAGAATGTTCCCAAAGATGCAGAGTTAAATAGAGTTGCAACTACAGGGTGGCCATTACATTAAGTAATTTAATGAACACTGATACTGAGGAAATAAATCAAATGGAAACAATCAACACCAATCAAGGACGCTGAGCATTTCAGGCACTTAAAATGTATTAAATGAGTGTTTCAATCACAGTGGGTACTTTTTCACCAGCTCGCTTAATCAGCTAGCATCATGCTCAGCAAAGTGGCCCATGCATGTAAACACAAGGGTCTGAAGTAAACCCAGCCACCCATTCCCTCATTAATTCTGTTGTGAATGGAAATTCTGTTTGGGGTTTGTGTGTATTGTATGTATGTATAATTATCAGTTCTATAAGACTGATGCAGAGAGTTAATTTATTCCAATGGGGACATGTCTAAACCTAGATATACCTAAAGTTAGTATTCTATGCCTCATCATGGTATTTTATCATATATATATATATATAAAATATGTATATTTTGTGGTGTTTTTTGCTTGTCAGCCTGTGATAGGAGTCAATTGCATTCTGTATAAGGTTTGGATGGTATTTTACTGTGTAAGTCTATTGTTATTTATGCAACCATTCCATAGTATGACATTTGGATTATGTCCTGTTGGGAATATGAAAGTTTTAAAAACATACACACATTTATATTTCATTACTTCGTATTTATCTTTTTTTTTTTTTCTGAGACAGGGTCTCACTTTGTAGTTCAGGCTGGCTCTGAGTTCACTATGTAGCCCAGGCAAGCCACGAACTCAGCAATCCTCCTGTCTCTGCCTCCCGAGTGCTGGGATTACAGGCGTGAGCCACCATGCCCAGCTATCATTTTGTTTTTTTAATCATGTATTTTAAGTACTACTGTTGTATTTGTTTTTCTAGACTATGTATTGATGAACGGAGAAGTTAACTCTTTGCTAGAATTCTCCCAGTTAATAAAACATGATACTGTTCTTAAATTTCAGATCTTTTTAACTTTCTCCCTAAACTTTTAATCATTAGGGTGAGTGAGGGTCAAGTTTCCAACCAGTGTTGAAACTGTTAAAGTTATAGTACAAGTGTACATTTCAAAATACAAGCACATCCAGGTATATTGCAGAAGTAAGGACCTTTTTGTTACAAAGTCATGGATATTGTTCCAATCACATGTGTGTGAGAATTATAAGTTAGTATCAGTGTTAACAGAAAATGAAGATGAATGATCTGGTTCACGTAAGGATCTTATGACACTTTTATTAGTGCCTTTCCTTGGAAATGTATTTCCTAGGAGAAACTTTAAATTTGAAAATATTAGGTGAGTTAGGAGTACTCTATTTGTCCTTTCATTTCCATTCTACCTCTTCACATCTTTGAGAAGATTTTGTTGTCTGTACTTCCAAGGAACTTGAGTTGAAGTGTGAGAAATAAAAGTGTTTTGAATCTCCAAGTAGTTTTGGAGGACTGGAAAACTTACTTGAAGTTTCTTCAAACAAGATCTGCTGCAAGTGTATTTATGGTAAGGTCACTGCTGTTTAAGATCTACAGCTGAATGTCTTTGCAACCCCCCATCTTCTTTCCCACCTTGTGTTTCCAGAGGCCTCTGTGGAGGTGCTTGCCTACCAGTCCCTTTTCCTCTGAGCAGCCTTTGTGCCTCTTGTTTTAATCACAGTCACATGGGGTTGGGTGGGTGAGGACCCACCTCACACTCAGATGTGGCAGAGATCCCAGCACTGACTAGCAGAGCATCATAGATCGGACCTCTCTGAGTGGATGCAGGAGAATTCTGGTCCACAACCACTGAGAACCAAATAGCAGAAATTGCTGCGGGACAAAGTGCCTCCAGTAGGTGGTTAGTTGTGGAGTATCAGGAGTTTTTGAGCAGATGTGGCCACCATGAGCTGAAAGATCCTGCCTAAGTTGGAGATAGAAAAGAGCAAAGCAGACCCAGGAGATAGAGAGAGCACAGATGTATGGGCAAAGTACAGGTGCCTCTGCCCCCTATGTGTTTTAGTTACCTGAACCAGTAAATTCCTTTGCATTATATTTTCGTATACTTTCTCACAAAGAGAACCTTGACTGATACTGTGTTCACTCATGCGGTTTGTAGAGCTTCCATATGGACACTCATTTGTACTGAAATACCTGAAGAACATTTTGACTTATTAATAGAAAATAAATTGTAAAAATCTATCCCTTTCTGGTCTACGTTCTGCCTCACTGTCCAAATTTTTCCGTGGCATCATCCTATCACTCTCTCAAAAATGTTGGTACTCCACTCTTTTCTGAAGCATAAAGTCCTCTATTTGTGTTTGTTCAGTTGGGAAGGATTTTTGGCATCTGGTCACCTGGGCATTCAAGTCTGAGGACCTCTTTATCCTAAAGCAACCTTTGTCCTCTGCTGCCTGAGAGATGGAACCAAGCTAGTGCCACACTTTCATAGAGCTGTTTCCTCCTCTGGGGAATTTTTTTTTTCCTCCTAGTCCACCTCAGCACATTAGATTTTTCTTGGGCATAGTGAGGGCGGAGGACTTTTTTTAGTCCTCAAACAGTATAGTATTTATTGTATTTAATCCGAGTTAGTGATCAGTATTTCTTCCCTTTCTGCTTGTTTGAGGATTTCTTGGCAGCAACCATGTCTTCATCTCTGGATCCCCAGGATGCAGAACATTGCTGAATCATAGTGGAAACTAATTCGTGCATATGAATGAACTTACAAATAAATGTATGATGGAATGAATAATGCACTTTTTACCCTCTGTCTCTTTGTAAGTGATTCACATGGGTTCATGAATATAAACAGACATGATTGCTTTACTTTTTTTTCTATCTGTACTATCTTGCAGGTTTTTAACTCCTGCAAAGTACTTTTCTCTGTCCTTCTCTCTTTTTTTAATATCATCCATGAAGATTCCTTTATTATAATCTGGTACTAAATACCTTACCAGAGACACTTTCCTTGAGGATGTGGATAATTTTTTTATGGTTATTTAACATTCCCTCCAAGGATGTGTATCTGCACCAATAATTTCATTCTTCATTCATCTGTTCATTGGTTTTTATTAAGTGCTTCATAGACTCCAGATCTCAAGCCAGGTCAGGACAGAGGAAGACAAAGCATGCCATCAGCCCTTGGGGCGCCATGACCTGTAGCCCAAAGCTGTTCAGGATTTAGAGTTGGATCCCTCTTTACTTCAGTCCAAAAACCAATGACAGTCGTCATTTAGTAATAACCTTCTGTATGCAGAAGTACTGGTAGGTGTTGTGTAATACTCCTGAAGACTCTTACCCAGTCTCAGAAGTATTACAATCCTGACCTCATGGAGGAAGATATACAAGCTCAGAGAGTTGAAGTGTAGGAAACAGGCACCGTTAGGTACCCAGTAGTGGTATTGACTTTTGCACCAGTTGTATTTGGAGCCAGAAATGCTTTCTGTACCATGCCTTTCCATGCTCATGTCTTCTTTTACCAAGATCTGCTTTTTGTTTTCTTAAAACAAGAGGGATTTCTTTTCAGTTCTTTGTAATTTTATATCTTCTTAATCCCATTGAAATCATTCCACTGAAAATATGTAACCTCCCTTCTCCATCTCTTTTCTAATCCTTATGCTTAAGTGTTATAGTTTTCCTAGAGGTTCTTTTTATCTCTATATTTGGTTATCTATATAATTAGCATTGTATTTTGACTGCAAGTATTAGAAACCTAGTTCTCACTAATTTAAACAGATAGAAGCAACAAAATTCAAATGGTCATAGTATCCATTTGATTGTGGATATAGGAATATCGTTGTGGTAACCTGCACAGGCAAATGAATGACTGGAGGTGGGGGTCAAGTCAAGAATTGGATCTGCAGGTATTGTTGGTGGGCTGATGGCTCACTGCTACCTGGAGCTCTCTCTGCCTCTCAGTGAGTTGTCACTTCTCCTGATGAACACAGGCTTTTTCCAAGTAGCCAAGGAAGGCTGAGCAGGCTGATACAGCACTACCTCATGTGTGCTTCTTAGTCTTTCAGTTTTCCAACACAAGGGGCAATCTCCCTGGCAACTGACGTAGAAAAGTTCCTGGGGAGGCAGTCCAGGTGGCAGGGCTCATCCTTCGCTCAGTCTTTACTGCTGCTCAAAAGGAGGTTGTTGTTATAACTGGCAAATCTGTGATAATGCCCTGGGTCGGAGAACTAATTGTTCGAATAAAAAGAGGCATCAGTCCCTCAGAAGACAGAGAAAAGAAAAGCATAGCAGCAACAGAAGGTTAGACGCTGTGGTCAGCTTCAGAAGAGGGTCTGGATCTATACTGTGTGTGGACAATAAGTAAGGAACATTTATCCTGGCTGTTGAATGTGTCCTCTGTCTGTATCTCTTCTCTGGGAATCCGTCCATCTCCCGTATCATCCAGATATAAATGACAACCAATAGGGCCTCTGTAACAATGAGGTACAATACTTGAAATTATGATTGTCTTTGAAAAGTCAGAGAATGGTCTTCATTTTCTCATCCCTTAGGATCTTTTCCAACATGTTAGTCCTTCAGTCTTCAGTGGATTCAGGAACAACGACTAGTGGACTAATCCCTGATCTGGAATCGTTTACTTTTCCAGTCCTGACTCTGCCAGTCGGTCTTCTGAGAGATTTGGACCCCACTGCATTACCCGCCTGAGCTCATCTGTCAAGTGGTTGATGAGCTGGGTGTCCTCCAAAAGGATGAGGGAGAGGTGCTGAGCTCCCGAGGAAGAGCAGCTTCTGTTTCATAGCTCTGGGGTAGTCACTGAAGTAGGCACAAGTGCTTGAGCGCCACGTTTATCCAGTGATTATCCAAGCTTATTGTGTGATTGACGTAAAAACAGCCATGTGTGGGATAATCAGCGTGATTCTCTGTGTTACTGACAAGTTTTGGTCATGGAGAAGCAGGTAGCTGCTCAGGGTCTTACAGCAGTGTCTTAGCAAACCTTGGATTCCAAACCAGCTCCCAGCCACCCTGTCACCACTACTAGTTAGTGCTGAGTTGCGGTACTTCTCAGATGTTGATTGTGCTCGTGTGCATAGGAGGGATCCAGAGAGACAGAGAGACAAAGGGAGACAGAGGTCAGAGGTTAGTGTCCTCCCCAACTTTGCCTTCTTTCTCCCGCTCTGCTCAGACCCTTGTGAACAGCAGCCCTCCTCCAAGATGGCGAAGCAGAGCAGCACTAGTTAATGGCTCTGGGATGATCTCCTATCGAGGGACATCCGTCCCTTTGTGCTCTGACATTGATGTTACTGTCAGTTGACAGTGAGCTTTATCATCAATCCCTTCAAGTACAAAAGGCCACTGTTCGGAAACTGTCATTAAAAGCAGCCTCTCTCTTTTAAAAAGCAATCTCTCTTTTCTTCCCTCCATAATAGGAGCCAGTGTACCAGACGAGCCTGACCTTAAGTTGAGTCTGTTTAGTTAAAAAAAAAAAAGGACAAGAAACAGAATAGATTATATTTTTAATGTATTTAAGACTAGAGGTGCAGAATGAGAATGAAACGAGGAGTGCAAGGAGGCCCAAGGCAGAGAGGAGAAAGCAGAGGGAGCCTTGCCGTTTCTTTGCTTTGGGATAATGGGCATTTCCAGTTAAATCAACGCACTGTACTTCACAGCTTGTCTCCTGGAGACATATGTATTTGTTGGTGGAGGTAGTAGACTGCCTAAAGATCTCTTTTAGCCTTGGCACATGGGGCTAAATAAGCTTTCCGTAGTCACAGCTGCTGAGAGCCATTGTGGGCAGAGCATGTTCGGAGGGGAGCGGGCAGGATGCTGATTGTTGGAAGGAATCCAGGAAAGAGGAACGGAGGACACCCCAAGGGGGTGCAGTGTGTAGAATTCCATTGAGCAAACTTCCCCAGGGGTCTTTTTCACTCTTGAATGAACTTTGGGGAAGTTACTTAAATGAAAAAATTAAAATGCTCAATATTTCGAGGTGTTATTTTATGAAGTCGGGAACATGGGTTTTGTGCCGGGGCTTCTCAAGTTCAAAGTCAACCTGTGTCGTGCACAGCTCTAACAGCAAGTGTGGACATTGTCTCCCCTCTTTTTGCCTGTCCTGTGCTCCAAGTCACACCCGTGAGCTGGGAAGATTACACAAGGCCACCCCGGAAGGAAGGTACACAGGTGTCTGGCACAGAGGGAGGGCTTGGCAGGAGTTGCTATTGTCATTTGTGGTTTATGGGTACTCTTTGTGTGCCAGGCCCTCGGGACACAGTGGTGGGTGAGAAAGTCACAGTCACCTCTGTGAGCCTTTGATTCACACACAGAAATAAGGAAACAAACAGAAGTCGATCCTGGTATGTTTTGAACATGCCATGAGCGATGCTCATTAGGGACGAGTCATCCTCCCACTGTGGTCCTCGACTCGAGCTTGCTGGGAACGATCTCTTTGAGTAGGTAGTGTTTGAGGGAAGACCGAAGAATCTAACCATGGCATAGGCATTGCTGTGGAAGGAAGTGCAGGTCCTGAGAGAAAGAAAAACAGAGGCTCTGAAAGAACCACTGTGGCTGGATCATGCTGAGCAGGAGGAGGCCTGAGTGGAGGGGAGAGAAGAGGCAGTGGTGAGTCAGCCAGGGCTTCCAGGCCAAGTAGGGATGTGATTTTCATCGTACAGTGATTGGAACCCATCAGGAAAAAGTAATGTCGATTAACCCAGTGAGTGGTGTAGTCAGAGTGGCCCCTCCCTGACAAGGGCTGTGACCCAGCCATGTGTTCTTTCATCCTGTTTACCTTATTACACTCGCCTGGTGATGCTATTTAGTAGTTTGTTTTTACTAGACTCCAAGGACAGCCACTGTATTTCTTGCTTCATATTCTTTGTCTACTCTGTTCTTCTCTCAATGTCAAATTCTTAGTAGGTGCTCCGTACATAGCTCTTGAATGAACACTGTGCTTACTATAAGGTGTGATTTTTACACACCCATATTATTATGCGTTCAAACAATCCACCTCATGAATAGGGACGTTACTCCTTTCAAGCTTGCAGCGTTTTTGCAGAGAAGGTGGGTTGCTCTTTAAGTCAAAGACAATAAGCCATGCTGTGGACCTTGGACCGGGCATGGGTAGTATGTGGTTCTGCGCTGTACCTTGTGCAAAACAATGTCCCCCTCAATCCTTATGTGTGGCATATCAACTGGGAGCCCTAGTTAATTTTCATGCAGGAGAAGCCTTTGAAACCCAGGCCCCTTTCATGCGCTGGGAAGATTTGAGAGGGGTCAACCCCGCTTAGATTGGTTCTCTGCACCAGTCGGGGAAACCTGCTGGTTCTTCTCAGCATGGAGTGTGTTGCAGAGAGGAGATGAGCAGGAAACAGACCAGAGAACCAGGGCACTTCCCAGCTGGAACCAGGCCTGTCTTGTGTGGGTTCATTATTTTGTTCGAAATTAATCCCCAGAATGGCAAACGTGGTATATTTGAATGTGAACCAATAGAGCGTTTCATGGCCAAGTGAAAGTGGTGTTTCGATGAGCTACCCTAGTTCACTGTCCATCTCTGTGAATCCTTCCATTAATGCAGATAATTTGATGATACCTGGTTTTGTGTTTTTACACCCAGTTTGATGTCTTTATGGCATGTGGAGGAAGGATGTGGACTGTGAGATGATGTGGGTCAGCTTGCTATCATTTACAGTGGGATTGGGGTAGTTTGCAAACAAGGACACCAATTTCACTTAATGGAACTGTCCACGTCTTATCTACAGTGTTGTTCCATTGATTTGTTTCAATACAACAATCCTACAGTAGTAACAATGACAAGAGCGGCACTTAGTGGTGTTCAGTGCATGTCAGGCTTTGTTCTGAGGCCTGTATTATTAGCTCATGGAATTTTCAAAATAACTCAAAAGCATTAACTCCTGGCCTGGGAAATGAGTGTTGCATGGGCATAGATCTGACTGGTGTCCTTGATACTGACCCATGTGGAGGCCCACAGTGAAATGTGGGTGTATCTCATCCTATTCTTATAGGAAGTTCAGAAAAGCTAAGTTACATGCTGTGTGAGCTTTCTATAACCATAATAAATATCTGAAATAAATCAGTCTAAAAGCAGAAATGTTCCTTTACTTGCAGCGCTCTAGGAAACTGAGGCAGGAGGATCACAAGTTCCAGCTCAGCCTGAGCAACTCTTGACTTGGTGGTACTCTGTGTTAAAATAAAAATGTTAATACAGGGGAGAAGATGCACTTTAGTGTGAATGCCTTGAGTTCAATCTTCAATACCATCAAAGGGGAAAAGGATGGGGAATGTGGCTTAGTGGTGCTGTTACCTGCCTGGCAAGCTCAAGGTCCTGAGTTCCATCCCTGATTACACACACACACACACACACATGCACACACATGCACGTCCCTATCATCATAGAAGGGTTGAAAAAGCTTCTTTTGGGTTTACTTTGGCTCACAGCATAGGAAGTTCCAGTCCATGGCTGGTGGACACTGTTGCTTTGGGTCTGAGATGGTTCACATGGCAGGGCAAAGCTGTTGCCCTCTGCAGCTGGGAAGTGAGAGCAATGGAGGCAGGGGCCTATTTCACTATCCCCTGCAAAACTGATCCATGACCACTTGATGGCCTCCCCCGAGGCACCACGTATGAAGCTTCCACTGCCTCCCATGAGCTCCACAGATGGCCTAGGACCACATCTTCCATAAACAGGCCTGCGGGAGGCTCTTCATATCCAAACCAAAGCACTTACCCAAAGTCACCCAGCTGGTGTGTGATGAGGTCAGGGAATGAAATCAGGACTGTCTATCTCCAAAGCCAAAGAATACATATTTGCCACACAGATAATACTAGATATTCTGGTAGAGAATGCATCTTTCCAGTTTTCATTAGAGGACAATTTTGCAATGAATCTTTGTCCCAGAGGAAGTTTTGGGACCTGCTCAATAGTATTTCTGAGTGGGAAAGTCAACCTGAAGATTCCGCCTCCCTCCCTGCCACCACAGTCCAGAAGACAGACCGGATGGAATGTTCGTGGTCTGCTCTCTGCACCATGCCTGTGTGAGTTATTTTTGTTTATTTTTGCTTTGTTTGGATAAACTTTCATTCCTGCCTGTACAGCCAGGAGCCAGAAGGACAAAAGTAGTTTTGTAAATTTGCAACAGATATTCAAATAAACTAAGTATATAATTAGCACAGAGCAGCAATGAGATAGCCAGGAAGATCCAGATCTGTGTAGAGATTGGGAAACAGTCCCGGGTCATGGCCTTCCAAATGTGTCCCTAGTGGATGGGCAGAGTGGAAAGGGTAGGCAACCCCACCTGCATGGTTGATTATAGGATGCATTATTCAAGAATAACAATTCGTTGTGTGCATATCATGTGACAGTTAGTAGGCTAAGCCACTTACATATATAAAGTAGTATTCACCATAACCCTGTTGAGCCAGGAGTGGCAGCACATACCTGCAACCCCAGCATTCTAAGTTCAAACCTAGTCCAGGCAACTTATAAAATTAGCAGGACCCTGTCTCAGAAAGTGAAATGAGCTGAAGATATAGCTCAGTGCAAAGGCCTTGGGAGCAGTCTCAATGCCACAGAACACACACACACACACACCCATGCCATCCAGTACATGTCAAAGCTGGGATTTGAACATAGGTCTCCTCTGACTCCAGATATCCTACAGGGAAATCATTATCCTGTCTTAATGGAAGGTTATGCAATGGCGCTTTCTCTGCCTCACAGAGCCATCTCTCCTCGCTGCCATCTTGCATCTCCACAGCCATCTCAGCCATCATGGTGATACTACACTCTGATGGGGGAGAGTGTCTTCATGACATGCTGCAACCCAGGATAAACTCACCACCACACAGCAACAGCACTACATTGACTCATGAGTCAATGTAGTGCTGTTGCTGTGTCCATGATTTAGAAGAGAAGACCACGGCTTGTTTTCCAGTGACACACAGAGGTCATGCTGGGACCCAAATCTGGCTTCTCTGAGCCCCTTCACCACACCCTATTTTGTGTTCCAGTCAAAGCTCGACGGATGACTGGCAATAGCTAGAGAGGTTCATAAAGGCAGAGACATTCACACACATATGTCTGCATTCCTATTTCTCTCTATGTGTTCAGAATTCAAGACTAAGTATTGTCTCTCTTTCTTTCCAGTCTCCTGACCATGCCCTGCCTTTGAAGCCACACGCTGAACTCCTTGCTTAGGCTGACATTTCTCTTCACAGTGGCCTTGTCACAGCAGCAGTTGACATAAAACCAGGAGTAGGGCAGGGACTATAAATAGGTTATTTTTCTCCTCAATTCCGTGTAGGACAAAATTCTCATAAAGAACTAGGGAACAAAGGTTGTGTGACAGACATTTACCAGGGGAGATTCACTCTGTCTGATACAGCCTGTGTGACATAGTGGAAAGAGAAACTGAGGATAAAAGGATTTCTAGCAGTGCTTTTAGGTTGTCTGGCTCCATAAAGGTCCACTTTGCTATGCAGTGGTAGCACCATTTTCAGAAGCATTTGTTGAATGTTTACTCTGCGAAGCAATTGCACATCCCCCAGCTCCACATCCAGTGAGGATGGGTGATTGTGTGCTCAAAAGATGTATTCAGATAAAACTTCTACTTAAATGAGTGAGATTTTATCAGACAATCTAAATGACTAAGTGATTGCTTTTATCAAAATCATATGAGCATTCATTAAAAGTGAATATAAAGCCCTGTGGTTGGTAATAAGTGTTCTGCATCATTAAAAACTCTATGAAATGACATCCTTTCTTTTGAAAGATAGGGTGGCAGTGAGTACAGGTGTGGGCGTGGGAGTCACTGGCCAGAGCTGCTATGCTGAGCTTCCACTACTTAGTTCCGAAAAGGGGGGATTTTTCTTCTTTGTGTAATACTCATAAACCCTAGACCTCCACAGTCCAGTCTCTGTAATATACTCAGTCCATCAGGGTAGAGCAAGGAACTAGGTCATAGTACTCTTTTGAAATTAAAATGATTTAAAACAATTCATTCTTTTCTACTGAAAAAATACATATTAAAGGAAATTCACTTCCCAGTCTTCAATAATGCTTCACACATTCTCTCTCCCTCACGCCTTCTGGGATTTAGACAGTGCTGCACATCTACTGGCTGTGCTTGTCCGCCCCACCGCACCATCCTGCTGGGTCCTGTTCCCTCTTCCCTTTGCCTCTGAGCTTGTAAGCTTTTGGCCTTACTCGGCAGTCATCATCACTGTAATCCCCTCTTTTTCCTTCCACCTCTACTGTCTCTTTATTCTCTGTCTCCCCCAAGGTTTAGCAAGCAGTCTGTCCAGAGACTTGTGTGAGAGGTCAGCAGGCTGGAAGGAAGATAAGCAGAAGGGTAAATCCATTTATCCATCAGAGAACTGGGCAGAGGCTGACAATATCTCCATATCATACTTCTTGGTTTGCGCTTCCTCTGCCTCATAGCTCCCAGCAGCTGTCAGGGACTTACAGTGAGGACTGAGCTACAGCAGCTTCATTCCTAGTCTTAAAAAAATGGTTTGGCACCTGAGAGGCAGCAATTCCGAAGTTCCTTCTGGGTCACTGTCTCCAAGGTCTTGGTACAGTAGATAGTAGAAGATGGTGCATGTTTTGCTGGGTGCAGAGATGGAAGGGTAAAGTACATACGTAAGAAGAATGGGAGAAATACAAGGTAGGATGCTGCTGTTTCTCCGGTGAGAAGAGTGTGTTAGAAAAGTAAATCCAGGGTGACTCAGAGACCGAAAGAAATGGCTCATTAGACACCTGGGTATAGGTAAGTGTCAGTAGGAGCAGAACACAGAGGGGGCAGTCACTCCACTTCGGAATCTCCAGGCCAGAAAGCCTTGGGTCAACATGAAAGGATGGCTCAACCGCGGCACCGTGTAGGAAGGGTGGTCCAGGAAGGGGAACTAGGTGAACAGAAGGCCCGAGACAGGAGGAGGCGGGTGGACCAAAACACTTGCTGTTTGGAGTCAGAGGCTCACTCAGGGTGCTGTGGGACACAGTGGTGAGTCAGAAAATCTGGAGAGGCCAGGTAATGTGGAAAGGCAGCCCGGGTTCCAAACGGTACATCAGCTGCATCTGCGAGGTCTGCAAAGTGGATAAAGGCATATGATCTGCATGTTTGGGACAGGGCTTTGCAGCCCTTGGGGCTGTAGCCATTTTATGCCAGACACTTCTTTGTTGGGACATTATTCGGTATGTTTTTGGGTGCTTAGTGGTATTGCTGACTACTACTCATGAGGTGCCGGTGGGGCCTTTTCATCTCCTTTATGACAATTGAGAACGTTCCCAGATGTTCCCACATGTGGCCTGGGAAGAGTCTTCTGGGGCCGACAGTGTCTGGCTGAGGAGGAAAACGTTGCCTGCAGCAGTGTGCAGGGTGCACAGAGGATGTAAAGACCAGAAAAATGGAGACCCTTAGAGCACTGTGGAAAAGTTGGACTGATGAGTCGTAAGCGTGTGTACATCCCAAATAAACCCAGCTCCTCTCCTGCCAGGAGTGGATGTGATTGTGCAGGAGACAGGGGCTCTGGATGGTGGGTATGTGGAGGGAGCACATGGTTTCTCATTGATGCACTTTATGTTTCCCAGTCCATTCAGATGGCCCCTCAGTCCAAGGAGCGGTAGCTCCCTCTTGGCAGGAATGGGAGCCAAATCTCTCTTTCCTCCATCTGTCTTTTAATTAAGATGGCATTGCAACGTTGGCTGTTGAGTGTCTGAATAAGATGCGCACTGCCCTTTCCCGAGAGTCTTTTGTAGCATTTCACTTATTTTTAAAACTCCTTAGAATTGTACATTTTTGTCTAGGTTCACTCAGTCCTGCACAGCCAGCTGGCCATTAAAGAAATTTAGAAAGAAAAGTGCTGAAGCAACCGTGCCCCTGTTTGTGTTGCATAATCAACCGAAATAGCCCTAGAAGTGATTATATTTGAAGTTACAGCGGGAGCAAAGACACACCATTGTTCACCTTGACCCCAGTCAGGACTGGATCATTTACTTGGCTTGATTGTCTCTTTAAAAAGTTACATTTTTTTCTTTAGATGCAAGTGTGTTTTGGATTGTGTGCATTTGTATATATATGGATCCACTGATTCATTTTATATCCTTTTTTATACCAGTCTCACAAAATCACAACTTTGCTCATACTACCTCTGTGCCAAGAAACTCCAGTGATTGCTTATTGCTTTTCATGTCAACCCCAAGGCACTTAGTGTGGTGCTGAATAGTTTCTACAGTCCCAGCCCTCATGGGTTGAGTGTATAGTGGTGAGCATAGCTGCCTTCCAACCCTCCTTCCCAATCTCGTCTTCCCTTTTTCACTTTTCCCATTCTTTTTGAAGTACTGCAGAATGAACCCAGCTTCACACTGAGCTACATGCCCAGTCCCTTATTATTTTGAGACAAGGTCTCGCTAAGTCACCAAGTTATCCAGACTTCACTCGAACTTTGGATCCTTCTGCCCCACCACCCAGAGTATTGAGATTATAAGCGTCCACCACCATGGCTGGTTGTATTTCACTTTTAAACCATGGATAGAGAAATTTTTTTAATGTTTAAAAGAAAAAGAAAAAAAATGAAAGAATTAACAGGGGGCCAAGTCTGTCCACAGTATGGAATAGAAATGCATGTACTTTATTTTTTCATTTTCTGAATCAAAATTGTTACTGGCTTCTGACAAGGCACTCAGTATTTAATTTTACTACATCAGACAGGAAAGGTAGAGTTGCATATCCCAAGTGTGTGTGTTTATGAATTTTTCATTAATTACTGTGGCTGAAATTGGATACAAGCCTAGCTTAGATGAACACCCATTGTTTAGTTATTCAGATTCGTATCCAGGTCACCTACTATCCAATTAGACCTATCATTATTTCTTTCCTTTTGCTTGTCTCATTTGCCAAGCGCTTTGCTTGAGGTTTTCTCCATATCCTCCTTCCCCTTCCTTCCTTTGTATGGAGCTCAGTGACTGGGCTCCTGAGGACTTCAGCCCAGCTCACAGCCACCCAAGACATTCTGCTTTCTTGGCAAGTGCATTTAGATATATTTTTGTATCTCTATTTCCACTCCCTTCTCTTAATTGAACTTATGCAAGAACCAAGTAAAATGCCTTTGCTCTCTTCTCCTCTTCTCCCAAGGTACTCTGCTCCCTGGGTCACCTCCACGTGCTTACTCCCAGGGCACCTGGGATGGGGTTGGGGATGTAGTAGAGACAAAGGTCAACTATATTGGTGATCTAAACATTCCTGATAAAAACAAATAAAACAAAACACAAGTCCACTTCCCCTCTCAAATCTCAGTGCACAGTCATCTTCAAATAATTCCTTTAGGTATGTGGAAAATGGCATTTTAGAGTTTCAATTCTGGTAAATAGCCACCAGCATAAATCTGTAGGGTTTTGATTCTACATACGCATTGCTTTTACAAAAATCCATTGAGCTGGCAGAGAGCTAGGCTCCTGCAAACAATGCACATGCTCTGTGCAGCCTGTTCTCCATGACAGTTGATGTCTGGCCACAGGATTAAACATGCTTTCCTTTGTCATTGCTGAAGAGAGATGACTTTGGCTTATGGATGCATGGGATTATTTCTGCCTACCTTTCTCCGATGAAGACAAGCAAGCATGCTAGGCCAGCATCTTCATCTGATTCCAGATGATGCGTGCATAACCTCTACATGCTACCACTAGATGTTTTTAGATACCATAGAGCCTCGGACACCTGGGGACCTTGGCCTCTGCCCCTCCTTGCACTTGGACCTGACGGGTTCTTTCTGGAAGTGCTTTTCTTGAAGGCCTTGCAGGTAGTGTAAGGACCTTCTTTGCTTTTATGGAGTCCTAATTCCTAGATTCAAACCATATGCATGTGAGCTATTACTATTCGGCCCAGTAGAAGTCACTCCCTGTATGTACCACTTTCCTCATTTGCATAACGAGCCTTCTAGAGCAGGCACACCTCAGGGTTTTGTAGAGCCCAAAAGGGCAAAGGCATGTAGAATGCTCTTCGTAATACTAGCCACAGCATTGCAAATGGCAAATTGTTTAATCTCATTGTTACCACTGAGTGGTTAGAAGACAGAAACTTTCACAGAGGTTGGGAGACTTTTCAGGTCTCACCGTTCTAATCTAGAGAGGCACAGATCTGGACGGGATGGGGCACAGTGACCAGGCACACTGAGGAGTAGTGCTGAGGCAGTGGAATATCCTGGGCGGGGTGGACTGTTGTCCAGTTCAGTAGAAAAGAGGAGAGGAGTGGAAGTGGGACATGGCTCCGAGATATCTGTTCGAAGGCTTTAATTCAAAGCCACAAAGAAAGAAACTATTAAATATCTGTATTAGGAAAGCATGCATGCTTGGGGAAAATGAGATGATGTTGCCGAAAAGGCGAGCAGCGTTGATTTTCCCCCTGGACGAGGACGAGATATGTAGCTGCATATCTATTAGAGTGAGGAGGAAGATGATCTGCTTAGAATGCTGCCGTCAACTTGTGTAACTTGCAGTGTGTCAAACCCCTGCACCAAGGGGAGAACTTATCTGGAATATACAACAGAGCACGTAGAGAAACATGAATTAAGAGTCCGCGTCTGCAGAGGTTCATGGACAGAGGACTGGAGGGAGCTTGGTGTTCGCATTCCCAGTGGAGGGGAGAAATTAGCTCTCGATACTTTCCTCCTGGAAAGCAGACAAAGCCCAGTGCAATCTCCAGCCTTCGTGTTTTTACGCAGACCCATGTCTGGGTCCTGGTGTTCCTCCTTGCCTTTCAGTTTTTCCCATCATCAGGGAAGTTGTTTTCCTGCGACTACCCGGTACCAAAATAGCAGGTCAGAGCACGCGCAGCCCTTTGAGGGCCCCGGCCCTTCCCGTGTCACGCAGCTGTCAGAAGGAGCGGGTGTTTCTGTGGGTCCCCTGTGCCTGGCGAGAGTCGCTCTGACTGCGGAGTGGGCAAGCGGGAACAGGCAGCCCAGCGTTTTTCTGGGTCATCTGCATCCTGGGAGTCAGGCCTCTGATTCCCAGCTATCCCACCGAGCTTGGCCAGTTTCATTTATAGAAATGCCTGCATTTAATTTCTTTTCCTTGTCCACTGGATCACTGAGAGATTAGGCTGCAAGAAGCAGAAAATGAAAGAGAACAGTGGCTTGAAGAAGAATGTGACTTTTGTCTTACACCAAGTAAAGTCCAGAGATTCCTCAGTGTCTGGCTTCTGGCGGGGTAACATGCTGTCTCTGCTTTACCCTGCTGGGGCAGCACACACACCCCTCAGCCTGGAAGAAGGGAAGGTTTTTCCCTGGCTCACCATTTCAGGAGCTCTAGCCATACCAACAGTCACTGAGGAAGAAACAAGGAGGCGGAAGTGTATAGTGCAGAAAAGCTGCTCCCATCAGGGCAGCTGGGAGGCAGAGTAAGAAGAAAAAGCCAGAAAGAGAGGAAGGACCAGAGACAAGAACACACCCTTCCTGGTCAGGGCCCGGTGATCTTTCTCCAGCCAGGCTGCACCTGCTAATAGCAGATTCATCTGGAATTCATCCACGGATTAATTTATCCTCCCGCTGCAGTCACCTGCCGTGAGTTCCACTTTTGAGCATGTGAGCCTTTTGGATGACATCCCTCTTATACAGACAGTCATACCTACATACTCATTGCTTGGCCTCTGCCTGTGTTTTCAAAAAGGGAGTTACTCTTTAGATATCATACCCTTGTTCCAACAAGCAGGACGGAGACCTGGGAAAGTTAGATCCCAGGTCCTACCAAGGACACTTAGCAACTTCTCTTGCATTTCATTCGTCAGATCTTAGTCACCTGACCACCTGCCCTGCCCAGCAGAGGAAGCTGGTAAAAGTGACTATAGTGGGGCATTCTACTCAATTATTGAAGTTTTTCCTCTTAGGAATAGGGGTATTTGGGAGGAACACCAACAGTCTGCCTCATGCATATTGATGGAGACTGTGTTTACCGCAGCAAGATCTCATGAGACTTGGTTGGAAATACATGTTTGCGGTTATTTTACTGTTGTCAACTGTTGTGACATTTTTTTCCCTTTTCACCCCTTTTATTAGACTTGGATTAGCTTAGGTTCTGGGAATGATCAGAACAAAGGGTTAAGGGCTGTGATTTCTTGACTGTCTTAGGATTCAGCAGAAAGAATAGGCAGCCTAAGGATATCATTTTCAGTTTTCCTTGTATTTGTAAGATTCCTTCACCAAAGAAATCAATCTTTTTAAGAGCAGAGGAAGCTGGCCAAGCCAGGGTGCTGCCCTTGTGAAAATTACAGACGGAGGAACACACTATTAGGGAAATAAACGAGATGGTGCCACTCCGAGGTGTGATGTCCAGGAAGGAGCCCGCTTTGGCATTGGAGCAGACAGGAATAGCCTCACGAAGTGGACAACTGACCACTCAGGGTCCCAGGAGACAAGCTACAGTGAGGAGCCCTGGTGAGCGCCAAACCTGAGATGGAAAATGTCTGGCGTATTCAAGAGGACTTGAAGTCAGGGTTCCTGTGTGCTCAGGGTAGAAAGAGGGGGCTCTTATAAAGAAGAGGCCCTGTGACTCTGTGCAACATTGCAGCAGCAGGCTTTCCAAAGCAGCAGGGATAATCCTAGCACTCCAGGAGCCTGAGGCAGGACGATTGTAAATTCCAGCCAAGCCTAGGCAATTTGATGATTTAGAGAGAACTTGTCTAAAATAAAAACAGAAAAAGCGGTAGGGAAGGTAGCTCAATGGGAAAGTCTTAGGCCTAAACTGCCGAACTGAAGAAAAAGGAAGGAAGGAAGGGGGAGGGGAAGGAAAAGGAAGGGAAGAAAGGGAAAGAATCTGTTCGCATACAAATCGTTGGTCATTGTAGAGTTTCCTAGAATAATTCTAGCCCGAAGTGTTCAAGCTTAAATTGTTAGTACAGCTGGAGTAGTAAGCACAGGGATGTTCCTGTTTTTATATGCAGGGACAAAGAAGCAGGCTTTGCTAATGGCACTGATTCTGTGGAAGGGAATTAACAAAGTACGTGGAGGTCGCATGTGAAATCACTTCAGACCGAGCAGAGTAGCCCCTGGTTATAAAACCATTGCTCTTTATTTTCCTGTTCCCAGTCTGTCCTCTGCTGGGACTGATGCAGCCTATCTTTGTGCTGAATTTGATACAAACGAGCCCCGTCCCACCCCCGTTCTCCCCTTCTGCTTCTCTTTCTCTTTGTCCTTCCCTCTCCCTCACTGGAGCTCGGCCGTTTCATGAGTATCGCTGGCTTTCTCGTTGGCATGTGAATCAGTCCATTTGTTTTTGTCATTTGGAGAATTTCCTCTCTGTTTGTAAATTTGTCATTATCTCTCACAAAGAGCCCTGCCATGGTTTGGTAAATATCTTGATATCATCCCATCAGAATCGCCACTCCATCTGTGATACCGACGCTCATCCCAACATGCCATTCTGAAGGAGAAAGTTGGAACAGAGAGCGTTGGCGCCAGTCAGCACCAGCAACATCCTCGGTTACAGGATTAATAGGAGTTAAATTTGCAGAAGCCATGAAGTGAGCCAGCTCTTTATTGTAAGTTGGGAGGAGGAGGAGGAAAAGGAACAAGAAGACGAGCAGATGGAGAGAGAAGAGGAAGGAGGAGGAGCAGGAAGTAGAGGGAGGAAGAGGAGGAGAGAAGGGAGAAAAAAGGGAAAGATTTACATTGGCTCAGTCACCCTCAACTTTTCTGTACATTAGTTTGATGGGGCGGACAGGAGAATTTCATTGTACGGAGGCCTTGCTCATTGGTTTAGTGTTGAAATTCAGTTTCCCCACGTTGTACCTTTCCCACGCGTTGTCTTGGGTTTTTCTTCTCATACAAGGCAATGTGTTTTCGGCTTTTTCAGGGTTCTGCTGGCCAGCCTTTGTGGAGCACTCCCTGAATGTCAGGCCTCCCACCTCTTATTCCGAGGGAAGGTCCTTCAGGATCCACACTATCTCCCTGTGGCAGCAAGCTGGCTGGCTCTTCTCCCAGAACTGTCACCCTGTGCAGACCCTGGCTTCCAGGGTCATAAAGATGGTAGTTTGACTGGAACTGGCCATTGAGTCAATCTGTTTTGTTGTTGTTATTGTTGGAGGAGGAAACCTATCACTTTGTCTTAAAATGTTTAAAACCTTCTGTTAGCCTGCAGGACCCTGGGTGATCCTTCTCGTGAATCCCCTGCGCAGTCGTTCTGGCTGTGTCGGCCTTCCCTGTGGTCCTCCGTCAGGCCATGCTCTCTCCCCAGGACCTTTGCATAGGCTGTCCTTGCTGCTGGAGTACTCACTCCCTGTCCCCTTCTACCTCTCAGTAAGTCTCACATCCCATGGATGCTTCCTCTCAGCTCTCCTCTGGCAGCCTGTACTGGCATTGTTGTTGTGGTGGTTGCTGGTCCACCAGAACTTTCCATTATCGCTCGGTTTACTTATTTAGTTTCTGCCTCACTGAGGGACCTGGGTTCTCTTTATTATCACTGATTCATCAGCGCATACATACCTTAGTGGCTAAGAGATGGTAAGTACTCAGTGAACATTGGTTCAGTGATCGAATAAGAGGCCCCTGAGCTGTATGGTGGGGATCATCTCTGGTAAGGATCAGTCTTCTACTTGCAACCTTGTGCTACTCCCACTCCACATCACCCTTACTGAAAGACTGCAAGAAATCGTAGGCTGAGGGCCCAAGATGTCTTGTTTTTCTTGCTACAAGTTATTCAACAATCACACATGGAACCGTTATCTGGAGCTGTAATCTGGCTCTTAGGCGCCGTAGGCCATTCATCTGTATGGACATGTGTCCTGTCTGTTGTCCTTTCCACTGTCCCACTTTTCATTGCATGGTGGATAGCCCAGTGATGCCCCAAAGGGCAGGGATTGGCTCTAAACACCTGTTTCAAGCCCTGGAGCTCCTGGTAATCTGTGTTTTCCAGGTTTTCTGTGTGGGGTGTATGTGTGAAGCACACCTAGGTTTTAGTGCCTCCAGGTGTGACAGGACCTCTCTTCACTCCCTTCTTTGCTCTCCTGTGTCAGCCTTTTTACACTGACTGTGCTCCTGGGCATTGTCCAGAACCCTGGGCAGTGTCCTTCCCTCTTTTTTCTACACAGTCGCCTCGCCCCGTCTTCTCCCCATGTCTCCCTGCGCCGTGAACATTCTGTCTTCTCAGAACTCTCTGAGCGCTGTCTCTTCACACAGAGCTCTCATTCCCATGGGTGGCCCATGGTGCTTTTACCTGTGCTGACACAACACACCACCTTCTTCCCCTGTGCTGTTTCTCACTGCCAGAGTATTTTTTGCTCCTTTAGAAATCAGGAGTGACAATGCATCTTGATCCAAACCAGGGAGGTTCAGGGGAAGCAAGACATGTTTCTTCTGCTGAGAGATCAGACAGTTATGTCTCCATCACCCTGGTCCCTCCAGAGAAGATGATGGAGCCAGCATACCCTCGAGTCAGAAACGAGCTTCTGTCATGTCAGGTGCTGAGTTTATGAAGCCTTTTCCTGTTGTGGCATTCCCTGGCCCATCCTGCCTATAACGAAGTTTTATCATTAGAAGCTTTCCGATACTGTCCAAGGTTGAGTCAGTCACTTTTCTCATGTGTTTCCCTGCCATCTCCTCATAAGTCTCATATTTTGTACTGTGTCATAAATTTTGTCTTCTGCATTAGATTGTAGCTACTATGGAGGCAGAACATTTGTTGGATTCCCTTCTGATTGCCCCAAGCTCTGCAAAGTGCCTGGTCTGTGCTAGGATTCAGTGATTGGCAGAGGAAACCAGGCACAGTAGCGCATATTTCTAATCCTTGAAATCACCCTGGGAGGCTGACACAGGAGGATTAATATTTGAGCCCAGTTTGGGCAACTGAGAGACCGAAAGACATCCTGACTCATTTTTTGTTTGTTTGTTTGTTTTTATGGTGCCAGGGATTGAACTCAGGACCTTTTCAAAAATTTTTAAAAAGATGGGGGTAGTTCGGGGATGTTGCTCAGTGTGAAAGTACAAAGCCCTTGGGTTTAATCCCTGGTACCTCTAACTAAGTGGATAGAGAGACAGATAGATGACAGCTAATGAAAGAAAGTAAATGAACTGGTGCTGGGAAATGCACCTCTCCACTCTTCCATGAACATTTCAGGTGAATGGAGTCTAATGAGAATAGTGTCTACTTCCAGGCTGACACTGTGGTGATAGAAGATTGTACCAAATGCCACAGAGAATCCCGACCCATGGAGACTGAACTAACTGTTCCTAACATACCCTAAGTAGGACCTGGTCAGGAAACCAAAGAGAGGAAAATGGGGGTGATGATTAAAGGAAATGTCACTAGAGTGTATGGGCGGCAAAACAGAGAATATTGCTTATGTGCATTTAATTCACAAAGCAAATTCTGACAAAGCAGTATCATTTCTTCCAGGCCAGCAAACTGACCCTGGGCTTTTCGATGATTTGTTAAATCTATCAGCTATCCACTACTGATAAACTCCATCTCTGTGGTTCTCTGTGTGTCTCTACTCGGCTGGGCCTTCTGGACTTGAGTGGCTGGATGGACTATATCTTTCTTAACAAAACTTGAAAAAATCAGACTTGAAACTTCTGTGATTTTGTAGTAGTTGTTGTTGTTGTTAATTTAGCGGCCATCTTGTATATAGTACTGAGGCCAGAGTCTCAAACAGTGGACTTTATTTTTCACTGTAAGTTTTTCTGAAGCTCTCAGTGGGGGGTTAGAAAACCCTAAAGACCAGGATGAGTCAGTTCCAGAGGCAGTAGAATAGATTCATACTTAAAACAAACAAACACCAGGTCTGTTCTTCTCTTCAAAAGACAGAGCAGATAGAGTCCAGGTAAGTGCCTTAAAACCACCAGGTGGGGCAGCCACGTGTGTGGCTCCTTCAAGGATTCATAGGTGAAAATGACAGGTTGGATGGACTTTGTGTGCAAAGAACAGGGAGCATCGTAGATTTAAATGGACTATTACCTTTTTATATTTATCCCAAACTGTTAAGGTCAGCATTAAAATCTGACCTTTTCTCTGCTAACCCATTTGAAATAATTAACCCCTGTGTCGTGAAACACAAGGAAGCTATGACTTTGTTATTAAATTCTCATAAAGAGCCTATTAATATTAAAATTGCTTCCCTCTTGGGCTGAATGTATTAATGGCCTTGCAGTAGGTAAACACAAACCTTCCATGAAGGGTTTTAAAATGCATGAGTGGAGGGCAGGGTGTGTTGTTCAAGCTGCCTTCTGAGTAGCTGTACACTGTGTCTTTTGTGACAATTTCCTTTCCTGTTTATTCAGATGTTTCTGTTTTAAGGATATGCCTCTATATTTACACCGCTTTGGGAAGGAAGTCATTTTGCTGGTAGCTTTTACAAAGTGGGATGAATAGAGCAGAAAATTTCCAATGGTCCCTGCCTCTGTGGGCCTAATCCTTACTTTCTGGAACCATGCACAGACCCCAGTCTTCTTGGGGAAGCATGGCTTGTGCTTATTTTTTTAAGAAGGATCAAGGTAGCCGGGCGTGGTGGCTCACGCCTGTAATCCCAGCACTCGGGAGGCAGAAGCAGGAGGATTGCTGAGTTCGAGGCTTGCCTGGGGTACATAGTGAGCTCAGAGCCAGCCTGAACAACAAAGCGAGACCCTGTCTCAAAAAAAAAAAAAAAAAAAAAAAAAAAGAAGGATCAAGGTCAACTGCACATTCCATACGAAGTGTGATGCTTGACAATGAAGGTGCTTGAATTTCAGCATTAGAGGTCCTGGATACAAACTGGCAGAGGTGAGACACTTGTGAAAATACAGTGTGAGTTGACTTTGCAAAGGTTTACTATAGTAAACTCAGTCCTTAAGAATACACACCCAACAGTGATCATGTTAGTAATTCTGTGCTGGTTTTTAAGACACAAGAGAAAATGAAGGCGCCTAGCCAGGTGCTTATTCTTAGGATCATGCAGTTCATTATAGAAACACACAGTGAATGAGTATGACAATGAATAATTATTCTAAGAAGATGAAGTAGATGTAGTTTTCCCTTTGCCTTCTATTAAAGACAAGTAAGATTCCTGAACATAAATATAGAGATTAAATAGCTGAGTAAACCTCCTACAGGATTAACTCAAAGAAATCTCCACCAGGATACATGCTAGTCAGACTTCTGATAACTAAAAGCAAATAATCTTGGAAGTTGAGAGAAGCCCTCCCACCTCCCACCCCATATTTTTGAGGGAGAATCAATTGAAAAGAGAACTGATATCTCATCAGAAGCCACGGACATATGGAGGAAGAAGCAGAGTATTTTTCAAGCACTGAAAGAAATTACTTGCCAACTCAGAATTCTATGTTCAGCAAAAGTCTCCTTCAGAAATGAGGGAGAAATCAAGTTGCTCTCAGATGAAGAAAAGCCAAAAGAATTAGTTGCAGGTAGACCTACTTGTAAAACCATGGCTAAAACAAGCTTTCTACAGAGAAAGAAAAATGGGAAAAAGACTCAGGACATACAAAAGAGGAGAAAAATCTTAAATAGGTATAAGGATAATAAACTTTTCTTCTCTGGTGTTTTCTAAACCGTGATTTATGCATAAGAAACGTTATAGGACATAAGAGGTTCAGAATATGAGTGGAAATGTTTAATAGGATTCTGTTATAAATGGGAAAGTAAAAGAGCAAAATGGGAGGTAAAACTTCTGCATTTTGGTTGAAAGAGTATCACAGAAAGATTGTTAAAAGCTGTAACATGGAAATAGTATTGAAAGAAGACCTTTAAAATTATGAAATGGGATTCACTCTAAACAACCTCAGCCCATTAAAGTTTAATTATAAAAATATCCAAGTAACCCAGAGAAAGGGAGGAAAGTGAAATGTAGAAACAAAAAGAAAATAAGATGACAATCTTAAGCATTAACATAAAAATAAGTATGTTGACTGTTAGTGGCCTATCAATTGCATCAGATCCTTAGAGTGGATTAGTGTACATGACCCAGTGATGTCCACTTGGCAAGAAACTCCTTTTCAGTGTCGCATGTATAATGATCAAGATGAAAGTACAGAAGTTACATCATGAAAACACTAATCAGAGCAAAGCAGAAATCTATCTATCTATCTATCTATCTATCTATCTATCTATCTATCTATTAGTATCAGATGAAGAAACTGTAGGAATAAATAGAATTACTAAAGACAGAGAGACAACATTTAATGATAGATGTTGGCGCAGCAAAAACAATAGCAATGCAAGCTATGCCTGCACCAATAACAGAGCAACAGAAACACCATAGAACGAAGTAGAAAACTATGAGGTATGATCACAAAACATTGTGTTTAAATAAAAATTTTGAAAATGTGTTATAATAAAAGACTCACTGCCATTCATTTCCCTTAACATACACTCCCTTGGTTCAGACATATTTATCCCATTCTTCCTGCCACTCTGTGCAGTACTTCTCAAAGTCCTCTTTCGTGAATGTCTTTTTCAGCTGTGATAAAAGAAATATGGTCAACTGTTGCTGCTCTTGCAATCCAACAGAAAGGCAGGTTCATAGCATCTTATACCTTGTCTTCATCCACTTTATTCATCCAGATGGCACTATGGGGCCACTGGTTCTTCCTCAAAATCAAAAGGACCACAAAAGGTGAACATTTTTAATTGATTCAGGACATTCACTCAGTGAAATGAAAGATACTGACAAAGGAAAAATGTCCACCACTGCTCAGAACAAGAATTAAGCCATCTCATATGCTGATGCAAATTCTCAACGTTGATTGTGATCATGATGCATATAGAAAATGTACCAATCAAATCAATTCATAAAAAAAAATACAAGTTGCCCTCCCCCCTGAAAAGGAAATGCCAAGTAAGGGAAAATATGTTAAAGAGGATTAATAGAATATGTCCTTTACTGTAATAAATCTGTTATTAAATATTAAGAGTATCTTGAGACTGCACCTCATAAAAAGAGCCCACAATTATAGTTGGAAACTAAACACCACTATATTAGCAATTTTAATAGAAAAGTAGGCTGAAAATCAGCAATGATAATGAAGAACCCCACCACTGTTAGCCAGGAGGATCTAATGGACATTATAGAACATTCCAACAAACAACAGCACAGTACCTATTTTTCTCAATTGTCCATGGTACGTAGAGCAAAATAGATCATTCCTGGGCCA
Organism: Thryonomys swinderianus; assembly: GCA_004025085.1. Lineage (NCBI taxonomy): Eukaryota > Metazoa > Chordata > Mammalia > Rodentia > Thryonomyidae > Thryonomys > Thryonomys swinderianus. Next base: position 44,686 of record PVIC010004186.1, read on the forward strand.
TAAAGAAAACTTCAAGAAATTTAATATAATTGAAACCATCCATACATTCTCTGATTATAATAGAGTTAAACCAGAAATTGATAACCCTTGGAAACTAAGAGGCAGTATTTTTTTAAGAATCTAAATATTAAAGAAGAATTTACCCAGAAAACAAGTAAGTACACTGAACTCTATCAAAGAGAAAATATATCACAATTTTTGAGATACAGCTGGAGTAGTGCTGAGAGGGACATGCATAGCAATAAATGAGTGCGTTAGAAAAAAAGGAAAAGCATCAAATAGTCTAAACTCCTATCTTAAAATCTAGAAAAAAAATAGCAAAATTGACTCAAAAAAAACAAAAACAGAAACAAGAAAGGAAGTTATAATAAAGGTAGAAATGAATACATTTGATAGTATTAAGATACTAGATAAAAAAGAAACTGGTTTTTAAAAAACACGAATAAAACTAATAATACCCTAGCAAAGCTGATAAAACAAGAGGATACAATTAATTAATACTCAGGATGAAGAGAGGATATTGTCACAGATTCTGCAGATGTCAAAGGGCTAATTAGGCAACACTGTATACATTTATCAGCTTAGATGCAAAAAACCCCTTTCTTATAAAGTTTACCATAATTCATTCCATATGAAATAAGTAATTTGAATTCACCTGTACATAATAAGAACATTGACTTTCTAAACTAAAAATTCCTAAAGTGTATATCTCCAGACCTAGTTTTATCAGAGAATTCTACAAAATGTTTAAAGAATTGATATGAATTTTATACAACCTTTTCCCAGAAGAGAAAGGAACAATTTCCAATTATTTTATCAAGCTAGTATTACTCTGATAATGAAGCCAGAGAGTACCAAAAAAAGAAAGAAAAAGAAGAGAAAGGAAAATAACCTTTAGATTGATTGTGATCACATGTATGCTATTTATTAAATATAGAGATATTTGAATATGACAAAGTATTATCAAATAAAATTCAGCGATGTATGAAACAGTTTTAAAAACCCAATTTGTATATTCAAGAGATACAAAATTGGTTTAAAATTCATAATTAATTCCATATAACCTACCCTATTAACAAGCAAAAGAGGAAAATGGGCCACTTGATCATGGACTCACATCAGTATGATCAAGAGTTGAATAACTATTCCTGACCAAAAATGCTAGAAAAGTGGGAAAAAAGGGGATTCAAGTTGATAAACATGACTACAAAATACCTACAGTGAATATATAGATACCCAAATTTAAAATGCAATGCCATTTACTCTGCCTCAAAATTTAACAAAACACAACTTTTAGACTGAAAATTACAAAACACTGTTTTAAAATATGTTTAAAATAGTCTGGGAGAAACATTACACATCATGTTCATGGAATGGTAGAGTTCACATAACAACGATGTTCTTCTCAGATTGATAAAAAGGTGTAATGCCATTACTGTCAAAATCCACATAATGCTTTTTAGATCTAGACAAAATCATTTTGTATAGGTGATGAAATAAAAATTGCCAAGCAATTTTGTAAGTGGATGTAGGAGAAATGAATTCACTTGAATACAGAGTTAATGCAGCTACAGTCATCAAGAGTGGTGTGGCAGACAGATAGAACACAGGCCATTAAAACACAATGCAGAACCCAGAAATAGACCTACCTAAATATGCCCAGCTGATTTTTGACAAAGGTGCAAAAGCAATTCAGCAGAGGAAGGGTAACCTTTCAACATATGGTCCTGGAACAATTGAAAATCCAGTCAGGCAGCCTTGACCTACGTCTCCTGTCTTACACAAAAGTGGACTCAGAATGGATCATTAAGTCAAATGTAAAACATGAAACTATGAAACTTTTAGCAAATATAAAAAGATGTACAAGTCTTTGTGGTTTAGAGGAGAGTTCTCAGAATTGACATCAAACTGGACCCATAAAAGAAAGAAAACAATAAATTGGACTTCATCATGTATTTTCTAAAACACAAAGTAAGTTTTGCTCAACAAAACACCCTGCTAAGAGGATGAAAAAAGAAGCTATAGATTTGGAGGAAACTTTCCCAAGCCATGTATTTGACAAAGAACCAGTATACTACAGTAGATGAAGAACTTTCAGAAGTCAAGGGCAACAGCAAATATCAAAGAACCCAATTCAAAAAAAAAAAAAAGTAGAGCAGGCAAAAATCATGAAGGAAAGTTTCCTTGAAGAGGGCCTACAGGTGAAAATGAAGCACATGAAAAATATTTAATATATGAAGCATTATAGAAATAAAATCAAATATCAATGTGCTATCAGTGCACACATAATAGAATGACTAAAATCAAAAACAGTCACAACAAGAGCGCTGACAACTATGTGGACAATTTGGATGATTCATCATTACAGGAGGAAATGTCAAGAGGTACAGCCCCATAGCTGCTTTAGTAGATAGTTTGGCAGTCTTTAAAGAATAGCTATTGTATAATCTAGTTATCCTCTTCTTGGGTATTTCTCCCAGAGGAGTGAGAGTTATGTTTTCACAAAACCTATTCATTCACGTTTATAGCAGTTTTATTCATGAAGTGTGGGGTTATATTTCAAGAGGTGAAGGGTTAGAGAAGGGGTGGTCCCTCTGCGCTGTGGAATACTGCTCCACGGTGAAAAAGGAATAATGAATTGGGGACACACACACCAGCTTGGATGGATCTTCAGAGAATCCAGCTGAGTAAAAAATTCTGGTCTCAAAGAGTCACATATCCTCCGATTAAATGTACATAAAATGTCAGAGATGGCAGGAGTGACAGAAGTAGAGGACAAGTTAGTCATTCCCGAGGATTGAAGGTGTAGCAGGAGCAATAAGGAGTTGGATGTGGACACGAAGAGTCTTTCCTCTTGCTGGAAATGAACTGTTGATCTCCTGTCCTGATGGTCCAGTGTTGTAATGTCCTGATGTAGCGCTACTTCAGTGCCCAGAATCTCTGTTGTTCCTTACAACATCACAAACTTCTAGAATGATCTCAAAATGGTTCACCAAATGATAACACTAAGCAAATTAAAAAGAAGTAAGTGCTACAAAGGGAATGGATAGTAGCAGACAACTTGTCCTTCCAGATAGGCTGCCAGAGGGAGACTTTTAGGTAAGGTAATGATTAAATTGATTCATGAGTGACAAGAAGGAACTAGGTATAGAGAGTAGAAACTTTCTTCCTGACAGATAAACTCATCAGAGATGTTGTGCTGCGAGTGTTGTAGCTGGACATCACTCTCTGTTTGAAGGATACCCAGCAAATATCCAAACATGCCTCTCTGGTGTATCCCACACCAATCACCACCAGGAGGCCAACACTATCTGGGCTCTCTTCTCTCAGTGCAAAGCAGGCTGAGTATATGAGGATATGAAGAGTGATTGAGAAATACAATGAATGTCTGAATTCAGAAAAGCTTTATGTCATGAACCCCTTTCAAAGCACTCCCCTTCACTTAGAACACACTTATCCCTCAGTTAAGGATTTGATGGTAATTAATAGCAATATGTCTTTTACTGTCATAACTTTTTTTTTCTAAATTTAAACATTTACCACACACTTGGATCTTCTTTGCATCCACATCCATAGGATTGTTGTAGACAGGCTCCAAGGGTTGCAAAATGAACATTTCCAACCACCACATACCTCCTGAACCTTTGCTCTAGTACCTGCTGCAGATACCTCCGAGGGGCTTCCCTGCTCTACAACTTGTCACGTGGTTTATATTGCATTTGACTCACAGCTACCCTGCAGGATAGGGCTCCATTTAACACTCGTGTTTACATTTTTCTTATTCTAAGACATTAGCAGTAAAAGCAAGTGAAGTAGCTCGTTTAAGTGTGTTTGATATGGTGGATTTGGGACCTCAATCTAGTACTACAGTTCTAAAGTCCACAGTCATTTCCACGGTGCTTCAGTATTGTACTATCCTGTTATTTGCTATCATAGTGAGGACATAGACATATTTTTAAAAAACATTACTTTTGAAGATTGAATAATTTATTAAGGGTATATAATTGGCATGGATCATAGCAGTAAATATAAGGTATTTATTTTTCCTGTCCATGAATATGAAGAAGTTAATAGCGAAGAAAAATACTCATAATCTCCACTTTATTTCAAACCATTTCATCAGCATGATTGGCTAAGTAGCCCTTATTCCCCTGGCCCTCACTTGTTTTTGATGCTAAGTCCGGATCAGTTTCTGTTCATCCAACTGATTTCATTTAACAGCAAGCCAGATGCTACAGACTTCTGATTCTAATAAGTTTACAATATATTTTCATTTTACAGGTAGCAGATTTTCTCTTACTGTTGGAGAAAGTGGTTGGGAAAGCTGTTTAAGTCTTTTTTTCTTTAAAACATCACTTCCTGGGCCGGAGATTTAGCTCAGTTGTTCCTGCACTTGCTTCACAAGTGCAAGGTCCTGAGTTCGATCCCCGGTAATCACATACAATGTTGGGCATGATGACTCATGCCCACCGACAATCAGTACCACATACCACAGTGCCAGGCGTGGTGGCTCATACCTGTAATCCCAGCACTTGGGAGGCAGAGGCAGGAGGATTGCTGAGTTCGAGGCTTGCCTGGGCTACATAGTAAGCTCAGGGCCAGCCTGAACTACAAAGTGAGACCCTGTCTAAAAAAAAAAAAATCACTTCTCATAATGCATCCCTTTGTTTATTGTACCATTGTTCACAATAGAACAATGGTACATGGAATCTCCAAGGTATTCATTAGTGGATGAATGGATGAGTTAAATGTGGTGTAGTTGTCAATGGGAGTATTATTGACCCATAAAAAAGAATGCAAGTCTTTCCTGTGCAACAACATGGAAGGAAAGGGAGATCGTGATATTCAATGACATAAACCACACAGAGAAAGACAAACATCATACATCCTTACTCATTTGTGGGCAGAAAATTGATCATTTAAACCAGTACTGGTCATCAGAAACCGTAAAGGACAGAAAGGAGACAGGGCAGGCAAAAAGATAGGGCACCATGGGCATGAAGGGGCACTAAGATTCAGCTAGAGAGGAGGGATTAGTTTAGTTTTCTGTAGCACAGTAGGACAACTATGAGTTATAAGAATCTATTATATTCCAAAATAGGCAGAAGAATATGAAATTATTAACACATACAATGATTAGAATGTCAAGGAATGGAAATGCTCATTGTGCTGGTATGATCACTATCATAATGTACTCCTTAAAGATGTACAAGTATTATCTCAGCAGAAAAATAATGGTCACAAAAATTCAGCTGTCATTAGAGGAATAACTTTTTATGTGCAACAAACAAAACCCAGGAAGAGATTATGCTACATGGTAGGGAGTGAGAATGTAGTAGTCTTCAGAAAGGTGATTAGAATCCCTTTGGTTATACAGTCCCAGTGTGTGGAACATTCCAGAACAGGGCTGATAGATCCTTCTGGCATGGGACATGTACTGCTCACTGGCCAATAACTGTGTGTTAGATGAGGAAATGTCCATTTTTAATGTTGAATTCATATTTATCCCATGCAGTGATTGGCTATGTAGATATCATTTTTCTGGTTTTTTATCTCTGTTCTTCACAGGAATAAAAACTCCACAAAGGCAAGGTATGCTTGTTGTACTTTATGGCTTCTAGTATTCAAAGTCTTTGACACATGCCAGGTGGTCAATAACCATTGATTGAAAGAATTTAATTTAAATAAACTCACCTTTCCAGCAGGATTGGGGAAAATACTTCTCTGGTTGAGTGTGTGTGTTCTAATGTTAACAGTGCCTGAGTACTTAATGAGACTATACTATGTGTACAGTTTCCATCAAGTCAGAAAATGGTTCAAGTTTATGATGCCTTGTACATAGTGTCATTGAAAACCAGTTTTCAGAAATCCAGAGAGTCTCATTGGCTTCTAAAAGTTGTATAGGACAACTCATGTCCCATGTCAATTAGTGTGGAGTAGAGGGAATAAAAGTTGCCATTTGAGACCCATGAGAGATGTCCACACTCTAGATTGAGACTGGGATTATTTTACCAACTTGTGACTTGCCTGGATTGAGTTCGCTGTGCTCCTGGGAAGTCCTTGAAGAAATATGGGTACTATAATCTAAGCTGTCTTTCATGGTTCACATTTACTTGGCCAGAAATTTAATTTCAAATCATCATTGGGAAGGAGATGATGTTCCGCTGCCTCTCTGAGCTGAACAAATTAAAATGTGAAGTTCTCATAGTCAGTAAGTGGGTAGGAGTTCATTGGACATAGCCCGTTAGTCACTTAATTTTTGTGCTGTATCAATGGGGCGTCTCTTTGCCATTTTGCATGAAGGGACTTTATGGAATGCCATAAAAAAGGGCAATAAATTCACAGGCATGTTCTTTGTGACGACATTGCCCCTGTGGCTCTGTCCCCTCTTGAGGAAGGAATTCTGTTACAGGCAATTTCCTGCCACTGGCCCTAGGGAGTGAATATGTTCTTTAACATCCTCTGGTTAAGAATGATGCCCTGGGTTCCTCCAAGCTCAATTTCCCCCTCATCTAGCAAAATGATGGGACTCAGCAAAAAGAAAAGGTCCAACCTGAGCTTCCTTCAAATACATCATGTGGAAATTTCCATCACTTCTCTTAATAAATTTTCATGAGTTTCAGGAAGTCTAACTGGAGCCCAAAAGAGGAAAAGTGGCAATATTACCATCATCTATGAATTCTCTTTGAAGTTTGTTCTTATTAGCTGGAGTAGTAAATAAGAAATTTCTTTTGTTCTTCTTAAAATTAAATTTATTTTTAACTGAAAGAAAACACATAAGAATGAGGTATCATGTCCTACATAAATCCATGTATACATTGCATCATGCCTAAGGTTAAAGAAATCTATCACTTCAAACATTTATTTCACTATAACAAACATTTTGTTGTTGTTGTTGTGTTTTTTTTTTTTGAGACGGGGTCTCACTTTGTAGTTCAGGCTGGCCCTGAGCTCACTATGGAGCCCAGGCAAGCCTCAAACTTAGTAATCCTCCTGCCTCTGCCTCCTGAGTGCTGGGATTATAGGCATGAGCCACCACGTCCGGCATTAATAAACACTTTTTTGAGACAGGGTCTCACTTTGTAGTTCAGGCTGGCACTGAGCTCAGTATGTAACCCAGGCAAGCCTTGAACTCAGCAATTCTCCTGTCTCTGCCTCCCATGTGCTGGGATTACAGACATGAGTGCCATGCACAGCATTATAATAAACATTTTTAAAATCCTCCTTCTAGCTCTTTGAAATATACAGTGCATTGTTATTTATAGTTACTTTGCTATGCAGTCAAGTATCTTACCTCTGCTTAATTATAATATATCACCATTGGTCTTCCTCTGTCTCCCCCCTCCCCCAGTCTCCTTGCCCTAGGTAACCAACTTCTATGAGATCAACTTGTTTTCTAGAGTCTACATTTAAGTAAGATCTTACAATACTTAGTTTTATGTGCCTGGTTATTTTTAGGATGTAATGAGGCTACACAGTGCCCTTCCCCCCTCATAATCCTTTGTCTATATTTTAAAATAGAAAAAAGTAGTTCCTATAACTCAGATCAGAGTAGGTGGGAATTATTTGAGTTATATGGGAAATAATGGGAAAAAAGGAAGACATTTTTAAGGAGAGGTTCATGGCACTGTAAGGGTCATAAAAACTCAATGAAGTATTCTTGACATTAAATTTTAAATTATTGCTGATGGTAACTTCGTTTAAAATTTTTTTTATCACCACGAAGATTGAAATATGTCCAACTCCTTTTGTGAATTTTAAGATTAGTGTTCTGTTCATTTCTTTGGCCTGAAACTTCATTAGACGTTTTCTTAGTGCAAAATTAATTGATCCTGGGGGGGCTAGGGGTGCTAAATCATTGGAGGTGAAGCCAAATTGATTTTTATACCACCTCTCCCTTGTTTCAATCTTAGCGGAATTAACTCTATTAGGTTCTGGGAGTGTTTATGGGTATTATAAAACATTTACATCTTGATGTATTAAGGCACTTGAGTGGTTTTTAGCCATTATTAAGGGAATTATATTAGGATTAGTCTGCTTATCAATCTCTGTGTCTGGCACCTAGCTAAGGAAATAGCTGTTTTATCCTCATTAAATCCATAAACAGAACTTTATTAACTAGCCCACACCAAGTACCAAGGCTGGTGGTGAAAACTCTTCTGCCTTGGAGGACGCTACATTCCTGAGCTTCAGAAGATAGATAATCAAGTCTTTGAAAACTCACAAAGAGCTTTCTCTGCAGAAAAGTACCCTGTCACCTTGGAGTTTAAACATATTGTGGGGGATGCTGGTTCCATGAAAACTTTAAACAATTGGGATCAAGGGATTTAATCCCTTTGACATACTTGTGAAATTCCCAGTGAATGCAAATCTGATCCTCACTTGGCACTGAAGAAGGAATGCAGAGAGAGCCATATGGAAGATTACTTGGGGAAAGAGATAGATAAACAAAATATTAACCATTTGCCACACTATAGATTTCATCTTCAGCAAGTTCTTGATGTTGGGTTTTGGTTTTTATTTATGTGAATTTTCTTTTGCTATCAAGATTTGTTCTAATCGGCTTAGAGGAAACCTGGCTGAAAGATTATAAACAAAAGATAATGATAAATGGTAATGTTCCCACTTGGCTGCAATCTGGAGAGAATGGAAGAGAGATTCATAATAGCTTGGTCTAGGTTAGGTTTTTTTTTTTTTTAATGATCTGGAAGGGAAAGTAAATTGCATGCTAATGAAATTTGCAGACAATATTAAATTGGAAGGTGTTGCAAACAGGAGTGTGGACAGAAGACATTATATAAACCTTCCCTAAGCAGGATAGAAATATGGACAGAAAGGATTGCAATGCGATTAAATATAGAAGAGATGAAGTATTATATTTTGGGAGGTGGGAGAGGAGGATAAAATGAACCCTGGAGTAGAAATGATGGGAAAAGTCGGGGGAAAAATGGACCAGTGATAGGAAAGATGAGACCGTATTGTGTGAGGGTCTCATGGTGCATCTTCTCAAAGACCACATCTTATTCCATGGCCTTAGTGAGACGAGCTACAGTCTCCCTGGATATGTCAGTTTCTCAGCACTTCTGGGACTGCCTCTCTGGATTCTGTCTCTATTTCTTTTCTTTTTTTTTTTTTTTTGCCTTCTTTCATATCTATCAGCTCACCCACCCCTCATCTGTAGCATTTATTTCTGGTACCTTTAGTAGGAGAAAGATGGAGACAGATTGGAGGAAAACTGGCGATGGAGAGGAAACAGATTAAGGGAAAGGAAGGTTTGATTTATGAGGAGAGATTAAAGGAGTCATATTTGCATCACTTGCACGAGCAGCGTCCAGAGGAAGACGTCTGTGCCCAGGCATTTAGGTGATGTAGACAGGAAGGTGGCTGTGACATTATGTAGCCCTAGGAGCAGAGGTGCAGCCAAAAGTAATTAAGATAGGGAAATTATGTAATCAAAATTCATTGCAGGCAAACATTGAGGGTTGGAAACATGCTGCTCTATGTGTCTTTGCCAGTCAGTTCCTAAACCAGACAGTTCTGAAAGGCTCTCATTGCATTGGACACATGTTCACATAAGAACAGGAAATCCCCCAAATCAGATCACCCTATAAAGTGTGAGGCTATTTCTTTTACCTTGGAATGTTTTTGCTTTGTTTTTGTTGTGCGTGTATACTAGGAAGGTGTTCAGTCTAACCTCTACAAGCAGATCTGCCTGTCAGTAGTCCATTAACACAAAAATAGAGGAAAGCAAGGAGTGGCTATCTAGTGAGCAGGTGGTGGGGGTTGTTAAAGTTATAAATTATATTAATGTTAAACTACTAACTTCAAAAGAGTACTTTGCTCTGTGCCAAAGGCTGGACAAGCGCATTAAAGTAATTATCCCACTAGAACGCCGTAAGAAGCCAAAGGGTTGAGTACTGTCATTACAGATAAGGAAAGTGAACCTCAGAGGTTGTGGGCACTGGCCAGTGTCTTGTTCAGCATGTAAGGGGATTTTCCAATTGGGCTTCAGCGCCCACACCTTTCAGGAACTTGTCAGGCTGGTGAATCAGTCAATCAGAAAATTGCTATGTGTCAGGAAAGAAATAGCTTCACTGAGGGTGCGGCCTTGGAAGTGTTTTGTTCTAGACCTCATGGAAGGACAAGAAGTTTAGGAACATAAGAGGAAGAGTGTGGGGATTTTGCATTCATTTGTATGACAGTGTAGAGAGTAAGAAATACCAGTAGCAGTGCTGGTAGAACCCACATCCATCAGAGTAGCAGTTAAATTTTTTGTTTCCAGAGGTCTGTGGATGACCCTGATGCTTTTGGCACATTTTTCATCAACTCTGCATAGAGGTGATAGTGAAGGTGATTAGTGTGCCCCTGATGCCACCATCACTACCTACCCTGCTTGAATTTGACCATCCTACCATCCTCTTGCCTGAGTTGAATGGAGAAAAAGTAGAAGGAAATCAGGCGCCAAAGGACAGAAAAGGGTAGGTCTCCAAAGGTGTAAAGAGGAAAGACAAAGAGGTGTCCTCTGTGGAGCGATTAACTGCTTCTCTGAAGAGAAAGAACGTTGTATCTGCCGAGAAGCGAAAGTTCTAAATTCAGCACATCATCTCTAAGTTTTAATTTTTGGAGAGGCTGTCTTTATCTAAATTCACAAGTATTGATGAGTTCTTGGGAACAATCCCAGATTGTGCATAGACCAGCAAGCCTGATGTCTGAGACAGTTGGACATGTTGTAATCGAAAAGTTGAGAGATTTAGAGAAATTTTAAACCAGATGATTTTTGTCTCCTTTTTCTGATCAGTGAGTTTGATATCTGGCTGAGAGTTTAGGTCCTTCCCTGCCCCTTTCTTTATGCCCGTTCTTTTAAGAGATATTTAAACAGTCTGTCCAGTTCTCATAATCTGGAAGTTCTCAGAACCAATAAGCTTTGCATAGCAACAAGGCCCAATCCTTGTTGTTGTTTGCCATGAAGCATTTTGCATATATTAACTCCTGCAGCCTACCCCTAGCTGTTGATCTAGCTTCCCTTATTAGATAAAGTACCAGTACAATTCCCAGTTTCTTCATATTTCAGGAGATTGGGAAGTTGGTTGTCTGGTCACACTATTACACGGGGACCATGCCAGGATTCCAACCTCCAACTGTCTCCCTGGAAAATCTGCTCACTGAGTGATTATGTACCCTGTAGGGAAAAAGGTGCAGTTGTCTATTTATTCTGTTTTATCTCAGTTCTTCTCAAGCAGATTTTCAATTAGACTACAGACATCAACAACCAGAGGTCCATTTTCTTGGTTTGCTGTAGTGGCTACACCAGCAAATAGTATATGTAAGGTATCACTCAGCATCAAAAGCATGACAAACAAAAGGCAATCCCTCTGAAACCCAGCTGCCTAGTAAGATTCATTCACTTCATAACTGTTGTACGCATTCATCTCCATGACTCTGTGTGCCATTAAGTTACCAGAGACAGGGAGGTGCTGTGACACCACAGATCTTTCAGTAGTGACAACATTCAGACCTGCACCTCCTCTACTTCTTTGCAATCTTCTAATTGGAAGTTGCATATTCCTGGCAGGCCCACTGTAGCTTGACAGTGAGTGGCATAGATAGGGACAAATTACTTCGGGTGGCATTTTTAATTTATTTCTATACCAAGCTTGTCTAATGAGAACCCAACTTTGTTTCTGGATTTTCCTTGTTGTAGAGAAAAAAGACAAAGGGAAGTTTTTCAAAGTACATGGCTGCTGTGCAGAAAGACACTTCTTTGGATTGATCTTGGTGGAGTGTACATGGTACTGGGATTTATGGAGGCAGAGAGCTTCCCATGTGTGACTTGTCTTTAATGTCATTCTCTAAAGAGACAAACTCTGAATTAAACTCACACAACATCTAGGTTTTGGTGCCCAAATGGTGGATGATAATCACTTTGCCCCATTATTCATATTATCTACTTAGCAGCAAGAAAACATAATTCCTCTTGCAATTTTTATCTCTTTTCACTCTTACCTTTGCTAATGGCACAGAAATTAACCAGCTCACTAGATCTCTTTGCCTTTATGCTATCAGGACAGCTCTGGGGTAGTTCAAAAATCAATTTTCAATCAGTTCACACCTGTACCTAAAGCAAATACCAGTGATGCTTGCTGGTAGACTGCCAATATTTGGAAGAGTTTCTGTGCTAATGAGGCCTTAACATATACTGTCTGCATAAATGAAGCATGCCATTCAGAGCCAGCCTTGAAGAAGTTGGATCCCAGAGCTGCAGGTGGTGTGCAACAGAGACAAAACTCATGTTTTCTGTTCATTGAATGCCATCATTTCCACCTGCATGCCTAAGGAAGAAGCACACCAAGAATGGTTCATAGCTTTTAATAGGGTGCTGGTGTTTTTCTGGAGTCAGGACAAGTCAGGCCTAATTGCAAAAGGGGGTGAAGTCCTTGGTTTCTTGCCTGCCATCCTGCAAAGCAAGGAGTGGTTCAGTCATGGTGCAGACTGGGCCCTGACTTTGAAGGCTTTGGTAGAAAAGGAAATTACTTTTCCTGATCAGTTGCCAGTATTGAGGTAAGTGGCATTTATATTGAGTTACCTTAGAAGTGTTGGGTTGCTGAGGCATGGTGATGGTTGCGTGGAGAATGTGTATTTTTTCACTAAAGGTTTATTAACTGTATTTTGTGAAATGACATTAAACAAATACACTTCAAAAAGGCTGGCATATTTATTATCCCTTGCCTGACAAAGAAAATGCCTGGGCCTAAGTGAAAAACATAGAAACAAGAGGTGAAAAGAAACATTCAAAATTAGCTTTGATCTCAGAGAGGAAAATACACCTCAGATGTGTTCATGTTACCTCAGAGTCCTTTTATTCTATTTATATTACAGAGCTCAAACAGGGAAACTTAAAACCAATGATTAAAATATTAAAGGATTTATCATAGTGGTAGTGAGGGAGGTGGCTATATCAATTATCAAGTTTGAAACCTTAGCTAGGTCAAGCATCATTAATTTAAAAATATGAAATCCAAAATTCTCCAAAACTAGGAGCAATTGGAATGCCAAAATTCTGCCACAGGTGGCAGATTCCACACCTGATCTCACATGATAGGCTACAGTCAAGTTCTGACTACCCTGAAAATATTGTATAATATTTTCTTAAATCTCCATGTATAAGGTGTATATGAAATATAAATGAATTTTGTGTTTAGACTCAGGTCCCATTCCCAAGATATTTTGTTATATATATGCGATGTTTCAAGATCCAAAAGCAATCTGAAATCCAAAACACCTTTGGTCCCAGACATTTGGAGGAAGGTATGTTCAAGCTGTACTAAATATATTAAAGAAAGTAGGGAGTAAATTCTGCACCAGGCTCACGACAAAGGCATCTGATTAGAAATAGGAGATGAACCACTCAAATGAACAATCTAAGACTATATCTAGAGGTATGAACTTGCACAGTCTGTGAGCTGGATAGAAGGGACAGAGACCACTTATTCTGTACAGTTAAGTACAGACTTCATGCTGACAGCGAATTTCTATTATGGGAGCCGAGCACCCAGCAACTGCACATATCCAGCTAAAGGTTTTCATCTCTCAAATACATCTTAGGGGCATTGCTGGTAGCTAATTCTCTGCAGAATGAAAGATGTGGCTGGTTCTATCCTTTGCACACTCTGAAATGCATAATAGCTCTGCTGTTCCATCTGGTGAAAGGTTGCTTTGTAGGATGTAAATGACCATCACCTCAGCTTGGATCTGTTCCCTGCATTTCCTGTCCCTGAGTACTAGTTCATCAATCTTTGTGTATTCTGCAGTCTTCATGGCCAAGAGGAGAAGACAGGGTCTGTTAGCAGCATCAGAGGAGACTGATTCTATTCCTACAATGCTCTTGGTGGATGCTGCTACTGCCCTGGAGACATTCAGCTGTACCAGAAAGTATCGTATTTGCATAGATGACCCATTAACACAATATGCCACCTAAAGAGGACCGTAACAATAAATCATCAGTCACATAATTAAATAAATGGAAGCTTCTTGTCCCAAAGTGGGATAACACACAGTTGGTGAACCATTATTTATTTCAAGCCAAGCTAATATTGTTAAAGTAAACATGAAGGCAGGTGAATATGCTGCATCCAGATATTAATTACGCTCCACCTGGGCACTGATAATAAATGCTCACGCGTGGCCTTCTCCCCAGAAGAAATGCTGAAATGTGCTACAAAGCAATGCTTAGAATAATTCAAGAGAGCACTTGAGGCTCTGCAGGAGCCACTTATATCAAAGTTATGGCACCCACTTTTAATCTCCAGCATCGGTTTCTCGTCTTCTTCGAAAGGCCCCCACTGCCAAGACGCCTTGTGTCTTTAAATGTATCATTAAAGATATATCCCCAGTCAGTGACAAATGTAGTGCCAATAACTTGGGAAAAGTTCAGAAATCTTGACTCAGACGTGTGAGAACTTTTAAAATTACAGCCTTTGTGTGAAGCCAACACTGGCTCCTACTGCTGGTTACCTTGGATGAGCTTATTAAAGTGTTTGGGTCTCCTTTTCCTTCACATGTGTTGAAGATATTAATGCCTGGCTTGCGAGATTGTTATAAGGCTGAATGGGCATTGTAGTATTGATAATAAAAAAATTGTAGTTGCTAATAATGTAACCTTAAGTTTTGAATGTTCTGGGGCACAGACAGTCATCTTACTGAATGATATTTGTATTGATATTTTCACATACCTGACTTCTCTGTATCCTGTGTGCATTCTGAGTAGGTGATTGTTGTACTGTGAGGAATTTGCATCACAATCCTTTGGTTTACCTGCTGAGAAGCATGGAGGTTACCCAAAGAGGAAATATGACACCTTGTTCTCAGCACCAGCAGCAATACTGGCTCACTGAGAGACAAGACTTCCTCTGGAACTTTACCCTTTGGGTAACAGGTACATCTGATGCTTCCCAACCAGGAGGCCATCATCCAAGAAAGATCAAGTTGGAGGAATATGATTTCTGACTCTTCCATCTCCTAGCACTAGAGTCAGAGGCCTGTGAGAATGACAATTATGTCTTCCTATCCATGGAAACATTTTCTCAGTAGCCACTGATAGTGCTGGCTACAAGGCTGGCTTGAAGGATATGTTTGAATGAATCAATTAAGAATGAACAAACAGCCTCAAACTCAAATGTGGACATAAATCTGTTCATTTAGAAATGATAAGGCAACAGCAGTAAAGTCCATGGAAAAGCCAAAGAATACACATCATACACAAAAGCATTCACAGCAATTTGGTTATTACCAGTGACAGACACAAAACAGTATATTTGCGTGTGGATTCCACCTCTAAGCATGAATTTAGTGAATTTCCTGCTATCAAATTCAAGTAGAGGGTTAAGGGAACAAAGTGACTAATCAGTATTTAAAATGGCCAACGAATGCCACCAAAAATAGTCATGGTGTTGCTTGCTCTCTCTCATCCATCTGTTCAGGCTTGAAATTATGCTGGTTGTATTTTCAGCAAAAACAAACATGCTAACAGCCCTATATCATAATTGGTATATGTGAATATATTTTTCATTAAATTAGCCAATGGGTGTGTTTTGAGTACCTGCTACACATCAACTATCATGCTAGATGTTAGCATTGCAATGATAAATATCATGGCAGTCAGTGTGGTGTGGAGACATCTGGCATCATCCTCTCAACTCTAATATAGGGGGTACCTCTTATATAGCTGAACATTCATCATATTTCACGTGACCAAATTTTTAATAGAAAAGCTAGCATTTAAGATCCTGCAGATTGCTAACTCAAACTATATGTGTCCAAAGAGAACCATGTATACACCTACAAAGACATATGCGTATATAACATCTACTATAAATGGCATAGTAGAACCTCTCTCCGCCACTCACTCTTTGGTTGTCTGGGAATATTTATGTAGAAAGATTCTAGTTGACTCAAATTAAGCATTTTCATTTGAATATGAGGAAATTTGAAATCACTAGTATCTTGCTCCTGAACTAATAAAAACATCTTTAGGAACTAATGAGAGAACTCCATCTTCAAGTGAGCTTTCTGGTCTGGCTTCCACATGCTTTTCCTTCCTAAAACCCTGTAAGCTTTGAAGTCTTACTGAGGAAAGACAAGCAATGTTAAATATTGTATAGTTTGTATACTGAACCCTTTTTCTCTCTGCGAACAACCATCATAAGATATTTGTGATGCCGCTGCACCAACTGATGTCTCAGTGTATGACTTGATGCCACCCAGCTGCCTGTGGCACCTGGATGAGTTGTGCATGGTCTACTTCATCTTACAGGCAGTTAAGCTATTTCTCCTAGACATTCATCTCTCTGTTGTCAAAAGGTATGGGGAAATTTTTTGTGGTCAACAATGCTTATCTAAATGACATGAAAACTTATTTATAGCAATGTGCCTAAAATTGTATTATGCATATGAATCACCTAGGAGATCTTGTTAAAAACACAGATTTTGATCAGGCAGGTGTTGGGTAGAACCTGATATTTTGCATTTTAATGAACTTTCAGGGCTAGGATCCCACCAAGCCTTAAAGCAAGCCTTGAATAACAAGGATTTGGACCATAAAATTACCTGGATATATATTGTTTCATTACAGCGCATGTAAATGTGTCATGTGGGTTCTGTTATCCTTTTTATTATCACTACTTTATAGTATGAAACTATGAGATTTGTTCAGTTAAGATACCTTGCCTAAATCTCACTTCTGCAGCCAGCAGAATTGTGTTTTGAACTCATGTACTCTAGCTACAAGCTCATGCTGATAAGCACTCTGTCCACTCCTGTTCAGTGGCTGGAACAAGGTCTTGGGTCTGTGATCAGAGGGTGGCTAGACACCTCCACGTATGTCTGTGCTGGGTGAATGAATGTTAGAGGTGTTTTTGGCAGTCCCCACTTAGAGTGGCCAGATTGAAATCCTGGGGCTTTCTGGCCTACAGGAACCAGCAGCAATTCCCAGACATTAGTTTTCAAGGCAGTGCTTCTCATTAATATTCTGTCACCCCCAGGAGGGTACAAAACCAATCTCTTTAGCTCCCAGCAGTGTGAGAAAAGTAAGCAGCAATTGAGTTCAGCTCCAACTCCGAACAGAATAAGCTTTTATCATTTTTACCAATGATGCCCTTGATTTGTGCACAAGTTATGGAATAACTTTGGGGGGCATTTTTAGAATAACAAAGAAAGATACGGATATGTTTAGTAATGGGGATGATCTTTCCTCAAATGACAGTGTTGAGCAATCTCTGAACAATAAGGTTATTCTCTGAGGGTGCCGCGGAGGTATTGTTTCATTGATTTCTTGCGAAGGTGGATAGAGACTGATGGAATAGGTTGGCCTTCTACCTGTGATTGGTGCTGCACAGAATAAAACCCCACTGGTGTGCATTTTGCATAATCAATAGGGAGTGAGGAAGTCACACATTTCAGCTGGGGTGCTGGCTGATACTGTCCTCATCAACCCCCTTTTAATCACAGCAGTCGGGAAGAAAGACATTCATGCATCTGCTAACCCTTGTGTTTCAGAACTGTAGCTATTCATTGCAAGTAGCCAGGGTTCTGGTCTCTCATGCCCCTTTAATTGAGCATCATTCTGTTTCCTAGCTGTCCGGCATCTGTGTAATCTGCAAACAAGCCTAATTTTGACTCGAAACATAGCTTGCTATGTTCCAAGAAGACACATCAAGTAAGGATTATAAAATGGAAAGGTAGGGGCTGATACATCCTGGGGGAGAAATGCCTTTTTAGCCTATTGCAAGGAACAAAACCATTCAAATATCTTTTGAATGTAGTCAGAATTTAAAGCCATCATAAAAGAGAGCAAATTGAGTGAGTAATATGGCGAATCAGCCTACAATAAGAAAAGAATAATTTCATGCAGCGGTGTAGAAAGAGAAGGAAAGTTTGGAAATCTGAATGCCTTTGATAGTTGAAAATGAAATGGAAATATAACAGCTTAATGAGAGGAATATAGAATAGGGGTAGGAGAATAGGTAACAAGATCATAAAGGATAACAAATGCTTTTAAGCAAAATGAGTCCAAGAAGTTTAGAAATGCAGAAGATTGTGGCCACAGCATTTTTACACAAGGAGGCAGATATCACTTGGATTGTTGCATTTAAAAAGCTACCATTTCACGAATTCTGCCACTTTGCCTGAAAAAGAAAATTAGTCTCATCTGTAATAAGAACTGACATGGATTGTTATAATAAATAGCATTAATGTCATATGAATAAAATATGAAATGTGGGAAAAAAGGAAAATAAGGACATAATAGTCTTTCTGTTGTGGCTCAAATGAATTCAGTGCCTATGGGCAAAAAAGAAATCAGAATCTAGCTGGTGCTCAGTTAAAATTGGTGGTGGTGATGCTTTTAGTATTATTATGTAAAATATTCAATTGCAAATGAAGGGTGTTATTATTTGTACTGTGGAAAGAAAGAGAAATTTTTCAGGATGAAAATAATGTATCCTTAGAATTGGATTAGAGAAGGTTGAGGGGGTAACAGGGTAACAACAGAACTCCTTCCAAATGTCCTCTTTAATTGACTTTTTTCTCCTTCCTTCTTAAGACGTTTTAAAAATTGCAGACTTTATTTGGAGTGTGTGTATGTGTGTGTGTGTGTGTGTGTGTGTGTGTGTGCGCGCGCGCGCTCTCATGTATGTGTCTTATCTGTATAATACAGAAGAAAGAATGTAATTTTTCTTCATGATATTACTAGTGCTTGCTGATTTCTCTTTGGACTTGGGTGTTAAGCTAAGCAAAGTGCAATTAAGAAAGGGATTGGGCTTTCCTGATAAAGCATCACAATCAGAACTCCAGAGGAAATACATCTCATATTTTCTCATGAGAAGAAATAGATCTACAGAGATTTTTTTTTTAAAAGAAATTTAATTACATGTGAACTTTTCTCTGCTGGGAAGTAGTCCTGGGAGATTACCCAGAAATTAAAGCTCCTAAATAATCCAGTGTCACAGATACATTCTAACCCTGAAAATAGTCTATTAATACTTGTGTTCATTTCAACTTTGAGTCTTCTTTTGTCTTACAGAGTTTTAGATAATGTTTAAGGGGAAACAAGTAGTCAATTTGTATTTCACTGCAGAAATGAATGTACTCAGACTGATTTTTGCTTTTCCAGATGAATTACATTATTTGCGCACATTGTCAAAAAGTGTGCTATCTATTCCTAGTGACTGCATATATCCATCTTACCAGCTTTGTGATTCTCTGGATTTGGGTATGAAAAGAGTTGCCTAAAATGAATACAAGGGGTGATCAAAACACGTAGTGAATATTTAAATGTTAAAAATAAATTATAGTAGGGCCGGAGGGTTAGCTCAGTGGTTCCGGCGCCTGCCTCGCAAGCGCAAGGTCCTGAGTTTGATCCCCGGTAACCACATAGAATGCTGGGT
>PVIC010004187.1:0-64164 GCA_004025085.1 Thryonomys swinderianus
GTGACTCACCACATGTATTTCTCTGTTAAAATAAGCACTGTGAGCACCCTCAGATCCACTGCAAAGTGCACTGTACTAATGCGGAGTGAACTGCGCATGCACAGAGCTACACCAGTGTGTCTCAGCTGCAGATGACAGTGGAAAATGCCAGAGTCTGGGGCTGCCCAGTGTACATGACACACTGGGAAAGATCAAGTCCTAGGGATAGAAGATGGATTAGTGTGGTAGGGGCTGAACCCCAGCAGGATACTTTGGGCGTGGTGTGATGAATTCTGGCTGACACTGTGTGTTTTTTATATTGTTTTGTTTTGAGACAGGCTGACTTCAAATTCGTGAACCTCCTCCCTCAGCCATTCACATGCTGGGATTGTAGATAGGCCCAACCATGCCAGGATTGCTGCTGGGTCATGAATACTCTGGTGGCTGTATGTCCATGAATAATGTGGAAATCATATTGTTATTAGAAGACATGGAAAAAAAGCGTGTAGACATTGAAACCTAATGCCAACTCCCAGTGGGTCTCTCTGTCCACAGGGTGACTCCTGGGTGCGGCATTCCAACTTCTCTCAATGTCTTCACCTCAGAAGGTGTAGGCATTTCCTGCGACCCTGGACCTAGCCTTCCCAGGAAAATACGACATCATAATATCACCAAAGGAGACTGTGCACACCTGTGGGCCTCAGAGTTAGCTAATGGGGGCCCAGTAGTTCATATCCAATTACTTCCGGGTGCAGGTCCAGTGGGTTAAAATAGCCAGGGGCATTAGACAGGGAGGGGCTCAGTGGCGGAGGACCCTGGCTCCTGTGGAGCATGTTGGTAGCGTTGTAGTCCGGCCCTGATGGATGGCTTCAGTCAAGTGGCAAACCCAAGGGCATAAAATTGCTTCTTGCAATAGGTCAGCTTCAGTTCCAGCAGGCAGCAAAGGTCCTGTTAGTGCCTCCATCATTAAGCAATATAGACACAGGTAATTTGCTCCACTCTTCAGATGCAAAGTTAAATGACTCATCATTATCTTATTAATGGAAGCAGAGGCTGAGGCTCGACTGGCATTTCCCGGAGCAGCACCTTCTGGAGGGGTCAGTTCACAGCTCCTATAGCTCACTTCCTGGGCTCTTTTTCTCCCTCACAAGAGCTCATGAGTTTTCCTTCTGTAGAGTCAGGCATGTGGAACCTCGGAACATAAACTCCATCTCTCCTGAGCCCTGGGGCTCCTGCTATATCCTGGCATCTGGGTGTCTCCCTGGTGCTTGGGTTCCAGGCAGCTGTGCTTGAAAATTTCAAAAATGTGGTTGGGTCTGGAAGGACCATGTTTTCTAGCCATCCCATGTTTTCTAGCATGGACCCCGCCACTCCTCACACATGCTGTGCCTCCTCAGTGCGATCTGCCCATGAGGTCTTGTTGCTCTATAGTGGAGCCATTAGGCTTGGGAAGGAGGAAAAGTGCCTTCAGCTGCCAATAGCAATGTCAGGAGAAGTGTAACTTAAGTCATCTTTTACTTCACTCAAGAATCTGGACCATGTATTTTGGGGTTGTCATGGAGGACTCTGAGAGCCTCTCTACAGTTTCCAGGCTCTTCTTTTTATTGGAAGACAACAGCAGCAGCTTCACTCTCCTCTTGAGCCAGCTCTTGAGAGCTAGTAAACATGTTGCGTCATTCAGCTTTCCATCACTGTGACAAGGTGCCAGGCACAGTCGATGTAAAGCAGGAAATGCTGGCTCATGGCCTCAGAGGATTCAGTCCATGGTCAGCTGGCTCCACTGCTATGGGCCTGTGGGGACTGTGTGGTCAAGTAAAGTTGCTCATGTCACAGTGGTGGGGGTGGGGGGAGAGGGAGGGAGGGAGGGAGAGGAAAAGAGAGATGGAGAAGGAGCAGAAGAAGATAAAGGAAAAAGAAGAGGGATGGGGACAGAGAGCTTTTAGAACAGCTCCTCCCCCAAGAACTATTAAAGTATGAATCCAGCAATAGACTAATCCATTGATGAAGTTAATGTTCATGATCCCTTTACCTCTCAAAGACACCCCTTCCCCACATAAATACTGCTGGCTTGAAGATGAAACCATCGGTACATGCGCTTTGGGGGGTAGTTCAGATCCAAGTCAAAACAGGCAAGAGAGGCTCCCTTCCCTGCACAACCCTCCCCTCTCCCCCTACTCTGCCTTCCTTCTTGCCCCTCCTCCCTCTCCTTCAACTCCTTCTTCCTCTCCTTCTCTTTCTTCTCCTTTTCTTCCTCTCCCTTCCTGTCCCCCTATTTTATCTTATTTTTCTCCAGCACGGATGAGACTGACCCCAAAGGCTCATGGCCTTTGTACTGGGCTAGATCCCAAACCCTTTTTTAAAATTTTTTACTCTGAAGTAGGGTCATGACTGAGCTCAAACTTGCAGTCTTCCTGCTATAGTTTCCCAGAGAATTTATATTATTTTTTGATGCTGGGGCTTAAATCCAGTGTCCTGGACATGCTGAACATATACACTCTTGCTAAGATATGCCTCCAAACACCTCTTTTCTGTTTTACGTTGTGGAGAAGAATCTTTTCCAGAGACTTTCATCAGGTTCCCTTGATCTTGTTGACTAGATGGGCCACAGGTTTGTGTCCCAGCTGTGAGGGAGGAAAATGTGTCTGGGTGGTCTAGGATACAAGCCGTGCTGGAAGAGGGTAGGAACTTCGCACTATGGTGCAGAAAGAGATTGGTGCCATGAAGAGCTTTAGCATTTGCCTAAGGTCACATGGCTGAGCAGTGGTCCTGCTGGGGGCCCTATGCCATCAGCAGCCAGGACTTGCCCAGAGCTGACCTACAGAGTCTTCCTCTATGGAAGGTGTGTGTGACTATGTGCGATAAACCAGAATCAGCCTCCCCACTTCAGGGGAGAAGATCATACATGTACAGGTTAGATATTTACCCAAAATACTTTGGACCCTCCAAGTGTTTGGATTTGGGGTTTTCTTTTTGATTCTGAAATATTTGCATATACATAATGAGATATGTTGGACATGGAGCCCACCTCTAACCACAGAATCTATTTCCGTTTCATGTATATGTTTCACATATAGCCTGAAGGTGATTTCATATAATACTGTCAATAACTTTATGCATGAAATACATTTCTGTTATGTGGAATGTTCTACTTGTGGAGTCACACTGGTATTCTGAAAGGTTTGGATTTGGGGCCATTTGAGATTTTGGATTTTGAGATTAAGATTGTGTGTCCTGGAAAAGACCTTGGCATTCCTATGAACCCATGTTTCCAGTCAGCCCAACCCCACAGGAACTCCAAAGGATGAAGTATGAATCTCTTCTTTATTAACTTGATCAGGGAGTAAGATGTTCTGCCTGAGAGGATGTCCTCAACACGGGACTTTCTCCTTTCAGGGAATCTTGCTTGTGTTTTAACCACTTTTGAGTGAAATATCTTTACACTGTCTGCTTAGTTTTTTGGTTTTTAAATAGAGCTAACTTCCCCCATTCCTATCATCGTATTGATTTGGAAGATTAAAAACAAAACACAAACAAGAGACAGTACCGGGAACCAGAAACCCTTTCATACTTCAGGACCCCAGAAATTCTGGGCCAAGGGTGGGGGGATTCTTTTCTTCTCTTACCAAGTCGTGAAGTCCCTAAAGACACAGTCCTGGAGGATGGTCTTCCATCTCCAGCTGGTGCCTCCTCTTATGCTTGTCCTTTTGGCCTCTTTGATGCTGGAAATTGCCGCAGGGGATTGCCTTTCATATTAGGAGGCAGCTGGGACCCTGCAGCTTCGCGAACCTCAGGTCCTGACCTCTGGGGCTCTAGCGCCACCTATGGGCTAATGGTAGGAATTACCTTTGCAAAGAGTGGTGCCATTTGCAGGCTGCCCTTACTGTAAGGCTGATCACCCACCTTGGTGCTGCGGGACCCACACTGGCCAAGCCAGTCCCTGTCTTAAAGTTCTGAGTATCAACTTTCATGTGCAACAGGCTTGATGGGGGGGGTGAAAAGCAAGGAACAAAGCTTGCGAAGCCAGAACATTCATTTTTCATACTGTGCTGCATCAGAAAGTCTAGATCGGAGGCCTGAGGACCCTAACCTGCTCTGGCGCGTGGGGTGGGGTGGGGGGGAGGCACGGGGTTTCCTGAGTGGGCGGGGCGTGTGCACGGCCCTCCAGCCTCTGCCTTCCCGCCAGGTGGAATTGCCAGGGTCTTGCCTTCACACTTGTGCCAGCACAGCACACACTTGATGTTTGGAAATTTCTGAGTTTTAAGTGGCTTTGGGGAAAGAAAGGGAAGCAGGTGGGATGAGATGAAAAGTCAGGAAAGGAAAGAGAGGCAGGATTTACCCATCACCTGCTCTGCCAGGCCAGCGTCTTTAAACAGCTCATGGACTGCACTTTTGTCTCCAGTTATACGTGATAGAACAGAGACAAAAGTTCAGTAATTTTCCACAGGTCACACAGCCATTATGAGGCAGAGCCAGACCCTTAAAATAACTCCATTGTCTTGAAATCCAGCCATGAGGTGTGGCCTGTGGCAGATTTAGGCACAAATGGGCTGGATTCTCACTGTTCCTAGTTCTTTGCTGTGCCCTGGCAAGTCTCAGTTTCCCTACTTTGGGCAGATCTCCCCCAATCTGTGCCTGTCGTTTTCAGGTGTCACCTGCCACATGGCTGTGGCTACTCATGGGAACCTGCTGGACATAACAGGCAGTGCCATGGCCTTTGGAACAAGGCTGGGTGACAGCCTTGAGACCAGCTGCTTGCACACATGAAGGCGCTGGCCAGGGCTCCACGGAACTTACACACAGGAGGGACCTGTGGAATGTCTGCAGGATTCAGGATCTGCTTTGCTTCTCCGCACAAGTGCAGCACCCCCCCACCACTGTGCATTTGTACTGCCCTTCCAAAGAGAAGGGCGCTGTTCAGAGAGAAGGCTGGGCCTAAGAGAAGAAAGGCCGTTCAGGCCTTCCCTCTCTTCTCTCATATGAAAAGAAAAGAGGAGACTATGGATGTCCCAGGGATTCCAGTCCTGGCCTCATAGCACATCAAATCATGTCACAGGTGCAGTCATGTGACATGTCCCAGCCCCAAGTTCCTGTCCTACAGTGCCACCTGGGCATCAGCTCTGGGAGCCTCCAGCTGCTGTGGAGCAGGCTGTTGGAAGGTCAGCAATCTTATCACTGAGTCCTCTCGTGCTGCTAGTTGGGTTTGTTATCACATGCTGCTTTCCACAAAGAGAGGATCCCAGGGGGTTCAGACAGCAGGTGAGTTGGGCCGGTGGAGATTTGGAAACATGGTATGTTTCCTATACCCATACATGTGTGATGAAGTCTAGTCTGTAAAGCTGACACACTAAGAGACTTAACAACATCTAATAATAAAATCAAACAATTAAAATAATACACTACACTGAAGTTAAGCAGATATGGTCTTCTCCTCCCTAGATATCTTCTTGTACAACTGCTTGTAGTACATCTCCTTGTAGTGATGTGAATCAATACAGTCTTTATGAAGTGAAGGGTGCTAAATATCACACAGATGCTGTGATGCAGCCTTAGACTAGTACCTAAGTGTTCCTCAGACCCAGCACTATGATACCTCAACAACACATCCACTGATAACTGAGATGGCCACTAGGTGGCAAATGGGAGGGTAGCATATACAACATGGATACACTGGAAAAAAAGATGTCACAGGACAGGGTGATTTGGCAAGGCCTTTCAACCCAGCCCTTGGATGGCACACAGTTTCAAACTCATAAGTTGTTTGTTTTTGAAATTTCTCATCTAATATCTTTGGACTGTGGTTCACCTTGGGTAACAGAAACCACCAGCAAGTGAAACTAGACATGGGGGGGCTACCCGACCACATTGCCAATTTGAAAGCGCACAGTCCCACATTCACAATATTCTCTCTATTCTCAGGATGGGGTGGTTCCCAGGGCTCTGGCAGTCTCATTACCACCAGAAAAAGAACCAAAATTGGATCCTCAGAATGGATCCAATTCTGCCTATACTTCCTCCTGTAAGGGTTAGTCACGTACCCTGGGGGAAGATCAGAGCTGGCCCCAAGGGGCTCTTTGCTCTCCCTGCCTCACCCCTGCTGTCTGCGCTCCATCTGGTGATCTACATAGTGTCAGGGTTTGACTTGACTCCTTGGTGCTGGTTTTAAAAAGGCGTCTCACTCAGAGCTATTCAGATTTCAGAAAATAAACGCTCTGCACCACTGATCAGAGCGCCTGGAGTCAACAGAGCCGGTGACATCTTAAGAAATGCACCCGATACTTAAGGCTTTCATCTTAATTATACATGTTCAAATCATAGACAGATTTTCTCCTTCTGGTCCTGAATATCAGAGCTGCCAAATCCAATTGAATCATCTTCTTTTAAATGCATTTTGCAGTATGCGTTTTGCCGTTTTCCCAATTTCCATTGTAAACGAGCACCAGAATTGTGCTGAGGGCCCTTTTCTTACAGGCTGCATTATTCAACCAGCAAATGAAGAAAGGAAAATGCTGATTGCAAAAGAATTAAAAAATAGTCCTGGGCGGCCTCCGGGTTTGGCTAGGGCTAGATGTGGCCAGGCTCGGAATTAACTCTGCTGGAGAGATTTGGTCTTTCACCCAGGCAGCACAGAGGAAGGAGTTTCTTCTAGGGGGTAAGCTCCCTTCCTAGAGAACCACTCTGAGCACAGCTTTCAGGGCTGGGAATAAAAGAGAGCCACACGTGTCTGCAGTGGGGTTGTCCTGGGCCACATCGTCACCATTGTAGATGCCACACGCTTCCATTTCTACAGCATCGTGGCTCAGAGCATCGGTAACTCAACGGGTGGATCTCTTCCAGGGGAGGCTTTGATTGGCACGAGCTACACTACAGCTGTGTTCACCAGCTGTGCCCTCTGTGGCTTCTGTCTTTCTGAGGGTATGGTGGCTAGCGATGGACACCAGAATCAGGATAGTGGCAGCAGCTTGTGGCAGAGGAGGCAGGCAGGAAGCCAGTGCCAGAATTTAGCCAGGTCTTGCTTGTATGTGTTGGGTCCTGTTCTGTCCTGCCTGGGGAGGAACCCAGCACACACCAGCTGAATTTACTTTTGTGGCTCTGCTTTCTTCTTTCCAAGTACCTTCAGTAGAGGGCAGAGCCGTCTATAGGAGATCCTTGAGCCCATTTTACAGAGGGAAGAAATGTGTACTTGGTTCAGAGCAGCCAGCTGTCTACCTCTGGATCCCCTCTATGCCACAGACCAGCTATGTCTGCTATCAGGTTACTTAACATCTTTATCCCTTCGGCTCTTACTCAACAAAATGGGGTTATTAATAATACTTGTCATGCAGTGACATGAGGAGTAGTAAATGATCAGCCTTTGTAGAGGGCAAGCAAATTGTGAGTACTCAGTCAGCATTGTTTCTTAGAAATTCTGTATCATGGTGGAGACCTGAGGGGAGTCCAACTCTACACCTGCAGCCCCTGCTGCCCAGTCCTCATGTCTATTCACCTGCAAGTGTGCAGACTTGCACACACCAGGTCTCCGGTTTTACAGGCATAATGATTTGACATCTAGGCCGAGGATGAGGGCTGTCAAAATAGGTCTAATTGCAAGAAGGCTGACAAAACTTAAGCCAGATATGGTGGTGCACACCTTTGTAACTCCATTACTCTGGGAGACTGAGGCAGAAGAATTATAAATTCAAGCCTAGCCTGGGCAATTAACTAAGTTTAATCTGTTTCAAAATAAAAAGTAAAAATAGGCAGGGGATATGTGGAGGCCCTGGGTTCAGTCTCCAGTACCACACACACACACACACACACACACACACACACACACACGTAAAGGAGCCAGGAAAGATGGTGTCTGGGCCCCTCCCAATCTCCATCAGCTTTCCAAGGTGGGCTTGAGGACTGGAGTCCGGAAACCCAGGACCGGCAGTGTGGGAGAGGAAAGTGAGCCTCTTCCTGGGACAGGACCAGACCTCTCCTTCCCCACCGGTCCTTTAGGTGTGTGAGGCTGAGCGGGGGAGATCAGCAGTGCAGCTCCCGGAAACTCCTTTATTTGATTATATGGGGCTGAGGAGATAAAGGTGCCAGTAAGACACAGTGCTAATTAATTGCAGAGAGTTCCACAGCTTTGCCATTTTAATTCTGAAAGCAAAAGGCATTTATGGCTTTTTTTCTTCCACCAGCTCTCTTATGCAATTATTTCATTGGCTGCAGAATAATGTGCAGATCACTAATAATTATTAAATCTAATCATCATTAGCCTCCGAGCTCTAAGCAGCATGTTCAGCATGTTCTGGGCTCTAACCAGCACCACTGAGTTCAGGGATTGGGCATCAGGGGAGGAAAAATGACCAGGACCCACTTTTTCAGGGGACAAGAAGGGACCTGTTCTGTACCCACCTTGTCTTTGACCTTTGTCTGCCTTTGTTTTCCCATGCACAACTGTGTGTGAGATTTGTGGGGTGTTTGTTTGTGTTTATGGGAGGATCATCCTTAAAATCATTATTAGCTACACATGCACTTTTAAGGTGTGTTTATTGCTTTATCTTTTCTTTCTTTCTTTCTCTTTCTTTCTTTCTTTCTTTCTTTCTTTCTTTCTTTCTTTCTTTCTTTCTTTCTTTCTTTCTTTCTTTCTCTTTCTTCCTTCCTTCCTTCCCTCTCTCTCTTCCTTCCTTCCTTCCTTCCCTCTCTTTCTTTCTTTCTTTCTTTCTTTCTTTCTTTCTTTCTTTCTTTCTTTCTTTCTTTCTTTCTTTCTTTAATTCAAACTTTCGAATGTGCCAGGCAGGCTCTACCATGGAGGGATATTCTAGCCATCTGCATTTTATTTTACATTTTTGTATAGTATGTTCTAAAGGAGTTTTTGCTCTGTCTTAGGTTTATCCTTTGACTGAAGAACCCACGGCCCAGGGGTTTCCCTGGATAAGAGAGAACAGGGTCAAGATGATGGACCTGGGCTGCCTGCTGATTCGATCAGGACCCTCCGGAAGTTGCTGGCACACTCCAGGGGTTAAGGATTATGGCCCGGATCCCCGGAAATCACAGCTAGCCAATCAAGTGCCTTCTTGCTTCACCCCACTCATCCCTTCCTGAACATCCGTGAAAGCTTTTGCCTGAGCTCGTCCCCCTCCAGCCCTAGTCCTTCCCTGGTGGCCTTGTGGTGTCATATACACTCCCTCTCTGGGGATTGGTGTGTGTAAAAACTACTTTTTTGTAGGGGAAGAGCTCCGTAGGCAGGGGAAGACTAAAATAAGATCTTCTAGCTAATCCTAACTAGGAAGAGTTAAACCCTTACTGGAGGGAGCAATGAAAAGGAACCTGCTTTGAAAGACCTGAAGGAGAGGTGCCTTCCTCCGCCTGCAGTAAAATGCAAAGGGGACAACAGGGGAAAGGGATATAGGGTCTAAAAGAAAACTCTGATCTACTATATAAAATATATATTCTTATTATGGGACCAGTGTATTACTGAAGTAGATACCTACTGGATCACTAGCTGCAAGTGACTGCATCTGTAAGGCTCCTCCTACCCAGCCTAAGGGTCTCAGAGCCTGAGCCCTGACAAGGCCAAGCGGGCAGGAGGAAATCAAAGTCCACCAAAAGGAATGTGCACGTAGGCAAAGTGCCCATTTGGGGACTTGTGACCTCTTATTCATCCAGAGAGCCAATCAGATTGTGACACCTTTCAGGGAAGAAGTTCTCCAGAGCCTGACAAAAGGAAGCCAGGGACAAAGGCCCACAGATTCCTTTCTGGAGCCCCTGCTCCTCCTCTCCAGGACTTCTGCTTTCTTCTTTTTACAAGTAGTGTAAAGTGTCTTCCTTTTAAAACTCTGTCCCTTCAGTTCATTATGGTGTTGAGTTTATAGTCCCAGTGAGCTGTTCAGCCCAACGGAGCAGTGGCGCATCCTCTCACATTTTCAGCGGCAGAGGTCTCCTGATGCGTTGGCTTATTGTCCATGGGTAATAAGAAAGTGGTTAGGACAGCGGGGTTGAGGGGAGCAACAGGACTCATCCAGGAGTGCCAGGATTAATCTTAGGCCTGGGGGCAAGAGGAGAGAGGTGGGTAACAGATCTCAGCCCGAGCTCAGCCCTAGAGAGGGGTCCCAAACATAGGGACTGTAAGCAGATGGACAGTTGTGGATAAACTGAAGCCCTTAGGGTGAGAGTTGGGAAAAGAATCCCTGTGATTCTCTCTTCTCACCTTCTGTCTCCAACCAGGGCTTCTACAGACTGAATGCAATTGGGATTCTAGAGGTTTGCTCCGGGAGCTCAAGGGGAAGGTGGAGAATTGACCTGGAGGGAAGGATTTGAGTCCACCAGGGACACAGAGAGCATCTTGCCTGGTGAATGGCTACGTGCTTTGGAAATGAATGGGCAATTCAGAGAAGACCCTGGCTGTACAAAGTGTGTGATCAAAATATATGGTGAATGCATAAGCCAAGAAAATTTATTACATTGAAAGGCACATTAATCCCTCTCCAAAGATACTCCCAAGCTTCAGACATACTTCTTTCTTTGTTCTCTGCACTTTCAGAAGCAGTTCTGGAAGTCCTGTCTCATGAGGGTCTTCACAAGGTGGAATAAAGATATGGTGAAGGCTGCTGCCATCTAAAGGAAAATAGTATGGGTCCCTTGGTCCTGCTGGGGTCACCAGCCTCCTTCCTCCTCCCAGCTTGCAGATTGGGGGCTGCCATGGGGAAGGGTCTGCTGACCGTGGAGCAGCCACTCTGAGCCACCCTCCCGGCCAGTGACTTTGTTCCTGCTGAGCAAGGAGGAGGGAGCACTTGGTCTCCCAGAGGTGTGTGAAGATTAATTAGGAAAGTCTACAGAGGAGTTTGCAGGTGAGAAATGCGGCCACTTCTTCTCCAAGTCTCTTCTTCAACGACGAGACATCTCAATGCCCTGCAGAGATTTCCCCAGCCTGGCGAGGTCCCCAGGCCCAGGCCTCAGATGGGACAGCCCCCCGCACCTCGTGCCTGGTCCTCCTCTGTCCCCCGATCCAGAATGACCCTCTCCTCTTCCTCCTCCCCCAGCAAATCAATTTGAGCAGGGAAAGGAACAAGGCTATTACAGTTAACACCCCTCCACCCGAGAGAGTCACTGGGTCTTTGCTATTCATCATTCCTAATTAATTAAAAAGTAATTACTTATGGATTCGACTTTCATTATTTACACCCCCTGGGCTGTGAGGATATTATTTTCCTCAGTCTCTTTGGTTCCCTAAGCTGCTCTGGCCCCAGCAATTGGGGCATGAAGTGTGGTGAGGTCCTCCACATGTGGACACCTAGCTGGGACATGTGGGTCCTCACCAGGGGCCACAAAGACATCGGGGATCTGTGGTCCCTCTTGAGAGCCCCGGAAGGGACTTGGACAAGATAGAGATGCCCTGCTCTATTCAGTATGGCACTTGAGCCGCCTCAAGACTGGAGCAGCACTCAGACCTTACTTTTGAATATGTGGTCATGGACCGAAGGCGTCCAGGTCAACTGGTTGTTACTACAGCTGCAGATCCTCACCCCAGGTTACGAATATGTACCTTAACACCCAACTCACATACATACATGCCCACACAAACATGCACACACACATGCACACCATGCCTAGCTTTGGGAGCCACTCAAGGGTGAGTAACGCTGCCCAGTGGATGGAGAGGCCAAGCTGGGTGGTGCTGGCTCTCTGGCAGGTTGTGTATGTTGGATGCTGTAACCACCTGTACCTACCCTGAGCTTTCCAGCCTGCGGCTCCCTACTCTGCATGCTTTTCAGTGTCTTTCAGGCCCTTCAAATTTACTCCTTCAAGGCACTGGTGGCTTCCAGGAGTCTGGAGCCTGATCTGTGTGTGTGACTCCAGGCTATTGTTCTGGGCCCCTGAACTGAGTAACACAGTTGCAATCTGCCTCTGGTCCAGACTTCTGACCCCAGTAGACTTGGTAAGTGATTTCTGTGGGCTCTCCTCGCTCTGTAAGGAGCTGCATCTGCCTCTGGGTGGCCATGAGGAATCGATCCTGGAGGACACTCAGTCAATAACAGTTATTATTGCTATTATCACGGGGGAAAGAGGACTGGGAAGGTTGATGGTTTTCTTGCATCCACAACCAGGCAGGGTATCTGAGCTCTGGGGCCCAGTCATGGAGGCGACTTAGGGGAAGTCTGGGTGGCCGTGGATTTCTCCAGCTGAGAACGGAGGCCTCTTGAGCACTGAGCTACAGGCCCAAGATGTCACCAGGCATTGCATCCTGCTCCCTTGACACCTGCCGTTGGGGTGCTGGGAAGATGAGGGTGGACCATGCTGTGGGTGAGAAGTTCCGACAACAGTGACCACCATCCTTGAGCATGAACTCTCAGTGTTTCAGAGGGACAGTCCTGTAGATGCCCATGGTGAAGCTGGTCACGATGGCCACAGCTGCCCACTTCCAGAGCTGGGGAGGTCATGGGGGTGGGCTGGGCAAAGAGGGTGTAGGGGCCTTTAAGAGAGAGGGTGAGAGGAGGTGAAGCGAGGTGCTGGAGGGAGGGAGGAGAGAGGAGAAGGAAGACTTCTCATCTTGGGGTGATCTGACAGTTCAGACCTGATGTGGAAGGGGTCTGGGGCTCTGAGAAGGGAATCAGCCTGGAAAGCTGAGTCTGCATGTCTCGGAGAAGAAGATGCTGCAGCGGCCACCCTGGTGGGGACACTGCTCCTTCGTCAACTGTGTTGCAATTTTTCAGCCATCGTGGCAAAGGCTGGCTGTATCTCTGGTCTCCATCACAGCTGCTGGCCCAAACCCTCAAGCTGTATTTGGGGCCGCATATCCCTTCCCCACCATTTCTACTGCCTTCATTTCTTTCCCCATCCTACATCATGGTAATGAATTGGGATATTAATCTATGAGCTCTTCTCTTTGCTGCCCACAGAGGACATGGTGTTGATAGTCCAGCACAGGGAAAGAGAACACTGAGGCTTTGCAGGATAGGACAGAAGCAGTGGAAGAGGGGAGATTGTCTTGAGGAGGACGGAGGACATGGGGCTCGTGAAGATCTGCAGCCAGCTCCTTTGAGTGCCCTGTGGACAGGCCCATGGGAAGCAGGGGGCAGGCACAGCCCAGGTGCTAGAGAGCCGTGGCTTTCAGGAGATGGATGTAAGCCACAGGCTGTCCCAAAGTTGTACTTTGCAAGAACTACTGTGTCCTTCATATGACCCTGGGGAGGGAGGTGGCAGGAAGGCAGCCCTAGCAAACAGCAAGAGTGTGTTTCTTCCTCTCCTCATGGGATTGGGTTTGGAGTCAGATTGAATTTAACTTAAAGGAAATAAAGTCATGCGCCATTTCGTGTACCCTTGAGATGGTGATTGCAAATTTATTCATTGCATGGCACTGAAGGAAGGGGACAAGATTGCTTCATTAAACCTGGCTTTGCTCTCCCAGGTCTCTGAACTTGTTGGTTCCTCTGGCTCTGCCTGGACCAGTTGGTGGATGTGGTGGAAGGAGATAACCAAAGTGGTGGCCATTTCCAGCTACAGTGAAAAGTGTTTAGCTCTCTGTGTTGACATCCGCACGGGTGTGAGAGGCACTCAACCCAAAACACACTCTGTAACGGCCACTCTGAGCCATGCAGAGGATGCTACCTGGCTTCACACGCCCGTGGATGCATGCTCATGGGTGGTTTCCAGCAAACTGCCATGATTTAGGCAGTGAGTGTGGGTCAGGATCACACAGAGCACTTTCTAACAAGCCCATGTAAACCACTTATAGTTTAGCAAGTGTCACCCTCCTTCCAAGGAAACTCTGGTGCCCCGTCCCCATCTGGCTCTGGAAAACCTGATCTGTTATGGATTCTCCACTCCAAAGACCAGTGCGAACCCTCAGGAATGCTCACCTGTTTCCCATTAGGTCCTCCTTGCTACTTATCAGAACTTGGCCCACCCCTTGGGCTTCCTGGGGGTCCTGATGTCCCTGTTCTCTGGCAGCTTTGCACCAAGTAGAACACAGGCAGAAGTTCAAGCCCAGCTTGGGCAACTCAGCAAGAAATTATCTCAATACAAAAAATAAATATAAAAATTGGGCTGAGGATGTAGATCAGTGCGAAGACCTCGGGTTCAATCACTAGTATGGAGGAAAAAAGATACAAATCAGAGCTTCCCCTTCCTCTTTCAGCAGTGGTTGTCAAGCACTTTACATCACACCCTGGCTACTGCCTTCTGTTACTCACAGGCAGGCTTCCCAGGCTTGCTGGGGACTTAGGGTGGGTAGCAGGAGCTACAAGTCACAAAAGAAGGCAGAAGGATCCCGCTTGCTTCCAGAGTCTGTGGACTCCCCTTCTCACTCTACCCTTCTTAAGCTCAACCTTGGGACAGAGACTTACATTTCCTACATTTCCACGTTCTGGTGGGAAATGAGTGGTAAGCCAGGCCCCAATCAAGGTTTTGATCCTCCTAAGAAGCACTATGCCCAGCTAGGTTTATAACATTCGCCCACTTCCATGGTGTAAATGCTCTCCCTGTGGCCAGTCTGAAGCTATCATGCTCCCCAAATTTCTGAAATTTCACAAGCAGCTCTCACAGACCAGTGCAAGGCAACTGCAGCAGCATACTGCTTGACACAGACCTGGCTCACTACATACCTTCCCAGGAGTGTCCCAGCCACACCAACTCTCCGTGTCTTTCCTCCCCAGAATTCTGGCCCCTATTCTTCTAAGTCCCCTTGGGAGAAGACATTTTATTATTATTACTTAAGAGAAATCACAATACCAGGGGACATTGTCATTGATGTTTACAGTCTTTATTCTCTTCTATCTAAAAATTGTGGCCTTCTACTGTCTTCATGCCAATACCAACAAAGGGTGCTAGCTTTGTAAAATCCAGAGGCCTTGTAGGGGAGTGGTCTCCAAAGAAAGGGTCAATTTGCCCTCATTGGAAGATTCACATTTCTATTTGCATCCTTTCAGGGCTCTTATTAAGGAAATAAAAGATGAACCTTTAAGATGTTTGATTTTACCTTACCAATTGCAGTCAGGGGCCGCTAATCTCACAATGGACAGATTAGCAGGAAAAAAGACAGGTTTGTTTTTCATGTACATCAGAGTAGTCTATCAGGACTACTTTGAATAGCAGCTCTGCTAGCCCAAACCCTTGAGTTGTATTTGGGGCCCCAAATACAGGAACAACTCTGAATAGCCATGGGTTGGGGGAAGAGGCAGGGAGTTAGATAAGGAAGATTCTGACAAAGCTTATGTTTTATACTAAATGCTTGGCCGAGCCTCTGTCATATTGAAGCCTTAATGAACAGTGTGATGGTATTTGGAGGCAGGGCATTAGGCAAGTATTTAGGCTCCCATGTTGTTATGAGAACAGAGCCTGCATGATGGGGTTGGTATCTTTACGAGAAGAGACACCAGAGAGTTTGTTGGCTTTCTTTCTGCAATAGGAAGACACAGCTAGAAGGCAACTTCATGCAAAGCAGAAAGAGAGGCCTCATCAGAGCCTGGTATGCTGGCCTCTGATAGCTCAGATTCCCAGAGTCTCAGCTTCCAGCCCCCAGAACAAGAGAGACATACACATCCATCATGCAAGTCCTCCAGTCTGCGATATTTTGTTATGCAGCCCAAAGTGACTCATTCTGGCCCTTTCATGTAGTTTTCTTAGAATGTTATGATGTTAAAGATCTGTTTCTTCCACATCTAGAGACCCCCTCACAAAGGGTGCGTGGCAGCCAACTATGGGGATATGTCTAGAGAAGGGAAGTTCAGAAGCAGCTTGTATCCTCAGCTTTCCAGTGCATGGACAACTTACTTGCCACCCACAATATAAAGGAGGAGAGGTTTAATTAGGCTCACAGCTACAGAGAATTTAGTCCATGGTCAGTTGGCTCCAAGGGAAACACCATGGCAGAAGGATATGGCGGAGCAAAGCTGCTTACTTCATGGCAGGAAGGAAGCAGAGTCAAGAGAAGAGTGTCAGCTACAGGTGTACAATCCAAAGGCACTTGCCCCTGCTGTGACCCGCCTCGTTTACCTGGGCCTCACCTTTGAGAAGTGTGCTTGGCTATGAACATCTGTGGACTGATCCACTTATGGGGACAGCCCACCCATGATATAATCACTGCTCTAGGAGTCTCTTAATCCAGTTACTGTGACAACTAAGCTTAACAGGCACTTGGCTCCTTTCTGCATCTGCAGTGTCTTGAGGGCCTAGAACTGAACGGATTCTACATGGTGTCTTGTGGGGTGCAGCTCCCTTCAACTCTATAGTGTTTTCAGTCTTAGCTTGGAGTGGGGACCAGAAGGCCAGAAGGTGAAATCCGGTTCACTGAGGAAATCCAAAAAACCCCACAGTTTGGGGAATAACTTGAGTTTGGTCCTTACAACAAGAGGGCTCCTATTTCTGGCAGGTATCTTTTGAAGCCATTTTCCATACCTCATCTCTACTAGTTCTCACAACCACTCTTCTGACCTAGACAGGCAGAAGCTGGTCACCAACTGTGCCAACCTGTGGGATAACTGAGAGTGATTGGTGCAAAGTTGCACACTTTGTATGAGTCAGGATGAAAATGAGCTTGCTGCCTCCTCCTTCAGGACTCTTTCTGCCAAGATTTGGAGAGGTGAAAAAGAACCTTCTAGGGATAAAGGCTATGGAACAGAGATATAGAATAAGAGTGGTCATACTGGGTGTCAGGAAAAAGGACCCTAGGATATATGCACAGGATGCAATATGTCCTGGGAGTTCATACAGTCTGAAGAAGGTTGGGCTGAGGTCATGGAGAACTGAATGTCATGTAGAAAGTTTTTCCTTGAACTGTTGGGCATGGATCCCAGAGCATCAAGTATGCCAGGCAAGCATTCTCCATTAGACCATACCCATCTCCCTGGAAGCTTTTGAACAGACAGTGGTGTATTGAAAGTACTCCATTGGTCCATGGTGCACGAACTGTATACCCAGACCTGAGATGTAAACACTCCTTCTTGTATCGACCTTCAGCGAGTCCAAGTCCAGTGCAGCAAGGACCTCGCAGGGCAGACATTTCCTTCCTCGCAGTCTGCAGGATTTCCTATTTCTTCCCTGCCCTTCCACGGAGGGAGGAATTCCCAGCATGGTGGATTAGGTGTGTGTGGTTTTCCTTGTCCAGTGTCCATTCTCCTTTTGATAATACCGACACCGCACTCTTATAACAGGTCCCCTTCCCTCCTTCTGCAGTTTTGCCAAAGCTGGCTCTGCCCTTAGTTAGGACACATGACATGGGTGAAGCCAATGAGTGGCTCCCCCACTCGTTGCTAGGATTGGTTCAGCGTTAGATGAAAACAAACCAATTAGAACCAAGGAGCTTCAATTCTGGACCTTTGCATTGAACTCCTAGGGTGGCAGGTGCTTTCCTTCTGGGATAGAGCAGCTTTTGGAACTAGGAAATGTTATCAGTCCAGGGAAGGTAGAATCAGGAGAGGAAGAGGACCGGGGCCTGAGCCTAGTTCAGCTCTTCATCAGGCTGACTTGGCTCCTGAATGTTTAAGTTGTGTTGTCTAAAAATTCCCTTTCTAATCCCGTCTTCTGGGGTTGCCTTTTTCCATTCTTAACCAAAAGAGAGCCACAGACACAGTCAGTTGAGGTGCTCCTGGGTGTGTAGGACCTGGGGGATAGGCAAGGACACAGAGTACAGTTGAACCCTTCCACACCCCAAACAGAGCAAAACAAGAGCCAAGCCAAGAAAGAAGCCAGGGGAACTGACAGATGTGTGACATATGTTGTTGAACCAGAGTGAGGTGGATGCAGAAGCCTGGGGCATCAGCTGCGTAGAAAGAGAGTTACAATTCCCACATTTGACTACAGGATGAACAAAATCACCTTCGATGTTCTTTGAAAAATTCCAAAGAGATTTTTAATTGCATTTCATTTATTCTTGGCTAAGAAAGCACAAAGTGGCATTTGCTTGTAACCTTACTCCAATCCTGGATCACGTGGGCCCTCTGTAATAAAAAGACACTTCTGCTATTCACTGGGCACGTACTACACACCTGGCACCACAGCAATCCCAGCAGGTTGGAACTATTGCTATCCCTGCAGCCAAACAAAGACTTCTTGGGCCTGCAAGGGGGGTTCCTCATCTGAAAGTCTTATTATACCCAGAACACATTGGTCCTTATGCTTGTGAAAGAGACCACACACATGCAATGCCATCAACAGGAAGATGAAAGCTCTGCGAACTATTTGGGGCTTAAAGAGATTTGCTCTGTTATTTTAAACTGTGTAGAAAATGATAGGTCTGCCTTAAAATCCGATTCCAAGCCACATTCTCTTTGAAATTCTACCGGTTGTAATACTTTCTGATACTGATAATGGAAAATTTAACTCAAAGTGCCCTAAAAAATAAATAAAAGAAACTCATTGGTGTATGTATGAAGAGTCCGGAGGTAAAGTATGCTTCAGGTAAGGGTTGATTCAGCAACCTAGGGCTGTCTCTGAAGAACTTGCTATTTCCCCCTGTGCTCTGCATGGTGTGGCCTTCTCAGGCTACCTGGCTCCTCACTACCTGCAGGCATAAATGCTCTTTTCATGCAGACTGTTTTGGACCCTCACTGTCTGATTCCACCCAGCCCACATGCCATTGAAGCTTCTGACCTCAGAACTGTCCTGGTATTTTCTCTATACTTCTCCTTCCTGTTCTATTTTTGAGCTTGTTCATGTCATTCCCCTTTTTGTCTCTTTTAAAAGAAAAGCTTCCTTTTATGATTATAAATGTGACACGTACTCATTGTAGAAAGATATAAATCTGCAGAAAATTGAAGAAAGTTTAAAAACTCCCTACCTTCTCGGCCTAGAGATACCCACCATGGGCATGTTGGTAGAGAGCTGTGCCCTGGAAGTCACTATCCAGCTCCTCAGGGCCTGGAAGGAACACGCAGACCTGGGGGTGCAGGTGTTTCACTTTGCTGCAGGTAGGAGCCCGGTGGCTGGGACAGTGGCTGTTTGACATTCAGTGTTGGCGCCTGGAGGTGGCTCACTCTGCTGAGTCGTGTCCCTGCTGACGGGTCCCTCCAGAGAGGGAAGTCTTTATTTCCTGCACAAAGTGGCTTCCAAGTGAGAGATCAAACTTTTGAGAGAGCTGAAAAGCAATTAACTTCACTCAAAGTGAAGGATATTGTTTTGTGCCACTAGACGGATTTTTTCCCCCAGAAAAATTACACCCTCAAAATCAACATTTGATTTAGTCTTTGTTCATTTTAAGAATGCTGTGAGGATCTGCCCAGGCAACATGGGACTGTATAAAAAAAATATGATGCAGCTGAAATAATTTGAAGGCTGGATACAGCTTTGCATTTGTTTTCTGCAAAGTCTGTACCAATTTACACCTCTGAGCAGTGTAGAAGAGAAGGCCCAGTTCTGCACAGGCTTTGCAGCATTGAGAATTATAATTTAAAACCATTCATTTGATGGTGAAATATGGCTTTGTTGTGCATTTGTTTACAGTGAAGCTGAAAGTTTCCCCCTATGGTTATTAGTCTCGTGTTTCATAAAAGGCTTTTGTTTCTGTCCATTTTTCCTCATTGCTTTGTTTAAGCTCTTTACATATTGGTTAACGTCCCTTCATCATATATGGTGCTCTTCACCTTCCGGGTTTTACAACCTGAGTCCCTAGAGTTACATGGGTACATAATGACTCACATGTCCTAACACCAAGCTGACCTGTGGGAGCCGTCTGGACTCCCACAGGCCCCACACCTCACGTGAATGTGTCCCCTTCTTCCTCATCACAGCTGTGGGTCAGTCTGTTCCAGATAGCCATATGTTGCTAGCACTCTGAAGTATGTGAAACAATTCCAAATCTTGCAAAAGATGCAGAACTTCCTGAGGTTGATCAAAGTGATTATGGGGAATTACTCAAGTCACATGCAAGGCTACTGGCAAATGAGGCTACAGAGGCGTCTTCAGCCAGTAGCAATTACAGAAGAGAAAATCTACTCAGCTGATGAAATGACAGGTGCTTCAAAAGAGAGAGATTGGAATTTCAGAGGATTAAGACAGGCCATTGGGGAAAATTGATGATGTCTTCAAATTTTTTTTTTTTTTGGCAAAAATGTCCTCTTTATGATTGTGCTGCAAAAGTCAAACGTGAAATCAAGGCTGTTGTACAGTGCTATCAGACAATCTTGTCAGAAAAATTAGGCCCTCAAATCAACATTTTATTTTTTGTTCATTCGAAGAATTAAAGAAGAGTTGCATTCACAGCCTGCTTTTGTTACATGTAAGCTAAAACAAACTGTTCCATAATTTGCCATTTCTTTTTAAATATAAAATCGCAATCAAGCATTTATGTCTCTGCATCTTTTCAATGGATTTACTTTGTAGCTGTTTCTTTTTTCCTTAATCCCAATTTTCCTTGACTAATGAGGACCTTTGATATTTGTGTGTGTGTGTGTGTGTGTGTGTGCATCTGTCTGTTTGTTTTTGTGTCTGTGTGAGACAAGAATGTCTGCTTTCTTCTGTCCCCAGCTCTGGTTCCTGTGAGGCTCCCTGTCCAGTCCCAGAGATTGAACTTTTCCTTTGGCTGATACTCCTGGGCCCTGGTGGTCCCCTTAGAGCACATAGTGTCTGGGGTCATGCCAGCCTCTTGCCTGGAAGCCCCACAGCCAGCCGCAAGCAGACCCAGAGGACTGGTTGTGCCGCTGCCCTTAGCCCCACGCCCAGCCCCTGGTGGACCCTGCTCTGCAGCAGGTATAACTCGTGCTCTGTTTCCACTCAGGCTTGCCGCCCAGGGACAAGTTCTGGAAATTGTCCTGCCTCAGGCAGCCCCTGATGCACAAAGGCATCACTACTATAATTCTGGGTGAGACCTTCGTATCAGACCTCAGGTAAGGGTGGGCTATGCGGCCTGAACTTGGATGGGATTTCTGCTCCTCTCTTCTTGACTGCAGACTTCTAGAAGAAGTTTCTCTTCTTCTGGCACCCTTTTAGCAGTGTCTACTTACAAAACCTATCCTCTGGCTGGGGATTTAGCTCACGTGGTACTGCACCAACCTTGGACGCACAAGGGCCTGAGTTCGGTCCCTGGTACCACAAAAAAAAAAAAAAAAAAAAAGAACAAAACCTATCCTCATCCCTCTGCCAGAGGCATAAGAAGACTCCAGTTTAAGTTTACCGTTTTCAAATGGGCTGTATTGGGGATGGAACTGAGGATCTCTTGCCTTAACTGTGCTGCTCCTGGACTCTAACCCCAGCTTTTTACATTTATTTTTAAAGTTTTGAGATAATCTCCCCCCAAACTACTCAGGCTGGGATGGATTCATGATTTTCCTGCCTCAGCCTCGTAAGTAGCTGGGATGACAGGGTTATAGCACTGTCCCTGTGGCTTAAGCTTTCTCTTTAGCAGCTGCCATGTGCAATTTCAATTTGCTTTCACATAATACTTCTGGGGTTATATCCACGGTCTTCTTTCTTTTGAACTATCCTTTGTTTCAAGTTTTGGGGGTCTTTTAAAACTGTATTTTTGCTCTGATTATTTTCCACTTAGTTTTAAATACATCCAGAGTGTGTTACTATGTGCTGGATGAGGTGCAGGCTATTTA
The DNA here is from genome assembly GCA_004025085.1 of Thryonomys swinderianus. Classification (NCBI taxonomy): domain Eukaryota; kingdom Metazoa; phylum Chordata; class Mammalia; order Rodentia; family Thryonomyidae; genus Thryonomys; species Thryonomys swinderianus. The sequence continues at coordinate 21,483 of PVIC010004187.1, forward strand.
TCCATTGAGAGGACATGGTGACTTAATCTGGAAGCACAGGTGAACCTGGATTATGGCTCTCCTTCACCCTTTACAGATGGCCTAGGACCCGGTTCACCTAGCCTGGCTGCTGAGTGTGGCTGACATCAGTCCTGCTCTGTTGAGTCTCAGCATCCTTAGATCAGAAGGCTACCAGAGTATATCCTTTTGGGGGGGTGACAGTGTGCAGAGGAGACCAGGCTGGCCATGCAAGCTCACTTTGCATCTCTGCTTGCTTTGCAGCTGGTCACATGACACCACCCAAAGCAGCCCAAGGTCAGGGGACAGAACACCCTGCCTAGCCGAGGCCAGGTGAGGGCGTGGATGTGTGGCGCCACCCTGTGGGCAAAGGACGGAGACCAACAACCAAACTCCATGTAGCCAGTACCATCTTGAACAAGCCACCATTTTCTGTGAAATGATGAGCCTAAGAGAGCGAGGGGAAGGAGTAAACTCCTAACTGCTTTTCCAACCTTACTGTCAGAGGATAAAGAGACATAGAGTCACCCACCGGGCCAAACAGCAGGACACACAGGCCGGCTAGAGCCTGGGTAACTTAGCTGTGAGAGGCCCTGAGCAGCGGGCCGTGGGCGGGTCATCCGGGTCACCGCTTAGCCCATGTGAATGTGTGTGGATGTGCATGCGAGGACACACATGTTGGGTTCTGTTGGCATGTGGGTCAGATGTCACCAGTAATAAAGACAGCTCCCCTCTGCGGCCCTCTCATTTCTAGGTGCTGCCTGAGGTTTACACAGCCGCCCAGTGTGTTGGGGGAGGCCCAGCGTTGATTACGTCTTACAAAGAGGCTACCATCCTCGGTCCTCACCTTCCCTTCCCGGCGGCGATCAGCTGCCAGCCGCTCCTCTACCGTTTAATAAGGATGGACCAGGCAAGTGAAGGTGGTGTAAAATCCAATTAGCTGCGGCTTCAAAAGGCACGAGCTCCATGTGGTGCCGGCTCCCACTGCCTCAAACAAGAGACAGGCCGACTGCTGGCTTCCCAGAGGTGGGCGCCCGGAGGAGGCCTGGCGAAGAGGCTGAGGCCAGGGCTGCTGAATCCCACCCCGGGCCCCAGCAGGGGTGGCAGTGGAGAGGGCGGGCTGTGCCCTGCAGCGCGGGGCCTCAGCTGACCCCCAGGGCGCCCACCTCCCCCCACTCCTTGCTCTGTCCCCGGAGGTCGCCGCACGTCCCCCTCCGCCTCATCCTCGGCCGTTTGCTGGTGCCAATCTGCTTTCAGCGTCCGTGGGGAGAGGAGGCTCTGCTGCAGGCAAATGTTTCCGCTCTCGGGTGGAGACAGGGGACGCGGTGTGCAGATGGGTGGGCGTGGAGAGGGGCCTGGGGGACTGTGAGCAGGATTGGTGCAGATGGTGTCAGTCGAATGCAATTTTGGTGGCAGACGATTTTGCTAAAGTGTGTAAACCATCCGCGGGTAGGAGCGTCGCTGAGGTTCTCCAATGACTCCCACCACCCCTCCACCACCCCCGCGCTGTCTCTCCCGTCCTGGGGCAGCCGTCTCTGGAATGGATCCCTGCCAAGCCTGTGACATCAGCACCAGCTCTCCCTGCCTTGGTCATAGGCAGATTTCTCGATTCCTGCTTTCCCCACCCTCTGGGGTTTCACTCCAGCTTCCGTCTCTGGTCCCTTGGCAGTGGTGAGAACTTTCCCACCTTCACATCTCCTGAGAGCCCATCCCATCCTCTTCAGAGTGGCCCTCAGCTCTCTCTTCCCTGCCAGTAGGTCTGAAACAAGCCCACAGATTCTTTGAGACTCCTGCTGTCTTAAAGAAGACGGGTCTGTTATTCTACCCTTAAACCTGGGCACACTTATGTCTCTGTCCCCAGTGGGTCAGATAAGACTGGAGCACAGATGTCAAGGAGCAGAGCTTAGCCATGCCTGCTGTCCAAGTACCCAGTGTCAGAGCAAACAGCTTCATCTAAGCCACTAGGTTTTGGGGTGGCTTGCCATCCGGCAGTAGTAACTAGCACACATCTTCCATCTTTGTAGCTCTTCAAGGCCCAGGTGAATTTCAGTATTTTGCATGGCTGATGATCTTACTCTGCTCTCTGTAGCTGAAGGGAACAGAGAGGGCAGGATGGGTGGGCTGTAGAGGGTACTCGCAGGACTGCCAGACAAACAAAATGCAGAAACCCAAGTTAGGTTTGAACTTCAGGTGACAAATAACTTTTAGGATAAGTCTAGCCCATGTGCTAGTTGGGATATACTTATGGCAAATAAACTTTTGTCAGTTTTCTGAAATTGTTGTGAATATCCCCATTTTTACTTGCAAAATCTATAAATCTTAAGATGTAAAGGCCTAACGTCCCTGGGCATGCTCCCCATTAACCTGTGTCAGGCACATCCTGTCTCCCTGTAGGTCCATTCTAAGTGGTCACAGCCCATGTTCCTGCACTGAGAGTGGCTGCACACCAGGCTGGGCGGTGTTGTGGTGGGACAGACTGTCCCCACTGCCCCATCAGGTGAGGACAGAAGAGCTGATCCTTTGGCACTAACCTCCGTGAAGGACAGCAGGTCCCTTGGCTGGTCCCTGTGCCCAGGACATAGCTGCCATGGGTCAGGATCCAGGGAAATGACATTTTCTGGTCAGCAAGGATTTTAATACATCTTCAAGTTGTCTGCAAGGGCCCAGGTATAGCTGCAGGAGGAAACAGAAGGTGGCTCTGCCCAGAGGCCAGTCTGTCCCTAAGGCGAGCGTGTATTTATTCTCCCTGGAACAAAATAGACAGCTACCCATCCAAATTTCTTACCACCTCACAGCTGGGCACAGCTCTCTTCTGGGTTCCCCCAAATTCCCTGGTTCTTGCCTGATGGGGAGCAGAAATCTCCCTTCTCACTTTTGCTGCCAGCCAGCCCTTTCTTCCCTTTCTTCTCTCATTGGGCTCATTATCCAGCAGTGAAATCCAGCTCACTCTCAGTTTGTCACTGTGTCTTCTAAATAATCGTGGGTGGAAGAATTTCCAGTCTCGTCCTCAATCCCACAGTCCTCTCATTTTACTTCTAGGTCCCAGCTCATTAGCTCAAGCAGTAATAAGGAAGCCATCTATCTCTTCTTTGCTCTGGCCACCCTACACTGGATCCTGCTGTCAGGGAGAGGGCTGCAGGGAAGGGCTCCGCCAGTGCCCTGATTAGCCCCATTTATTTATTCATTCATTCATTCACCGAATGACTACTGAGTCCCTAGAGGAGGTAGCTGTCCTAGGAGCTGGGGCCCAGTAGTACCCTGGGAAGTCAAATGACAACATTAGACAAAAGAAGGGTAACAACACAGGGGAGGGTTAGGGTAGATGTGGAGAGCGGCCACTTGGAATTGAGCTGTACTTGGGGTGCAATCTGTAACTCTTACTCCAACGTCCACACCACCCATTAGTTCTTCTTAAATACTTGCTTGCAAAACAGGATCTGGGTCTGAGGTACAATGCAGCTTTGCGGATGAGTGCAAAGGGACACATCTAGTGGCACGTTCCCCCATTTTCTCGCTGTATTGGTTATCTAGTGTTGTGTAACTTATTATCCCCAAGTCCCTCCAGGCACCTCTGCTGATACAATGGGCCCACCCCCACCCCCACAGCCAGCCAGAGCGAGGCCCTTGGCTGGGCGGCATTTCTCACCAGCTCACTCGAAAGCCAGTTTCACAGGTGAACTTTAGGAAAGGTGCTTTGGAGAGAGCGACTGCATCCCCAGAAGAAATGTGTGGCCTTGTTCTGACAGAGGGAGTTCTGGAGCGCTCTTTCCAAAAAATGTTGTCACTTTCTACTCAGCCCGCTGATTCCTGCATTGCAGATAATAAGACTCTGTCTTAGTTTTTAATTTCTCTCCTCCATCGCTTTTCTTTCTATTCCTCTTCCCCTCCCTCCCTTCCTCCCTGCCTTTTCCTTTTCTTACTTGTGCTTTGTTGTTGCATCTGGCTGTTATGGGTTTTGCTGGGTGGGATGTTTCAGGGCTGAGTTTTGCATTAAAGGCTAGTCATCTCCACTACCTTCCTGGCCCTGCCAGCGGGAAGCTTGGGGCCTGGCCCCTCAGAAGCTGACAGTCCCTTTTCTTCTTGCCCCAGTGGGCAGTTATCCTCCACAGGCCACTTGCAGCTCTCTTGGGGGAGGAAGCAGAAAGAAAGCCACAGACTCACTGGGCTCTGCCTGGTTCACTGCCAACAGCCTCCCGTCCCCCATCCCCCGTCGCGTCACTTACCGCTGCTTCATCATTTGGTGAATAATCGCTCCGTGTGATCTGCGTTCAGCCCACCCTCTCTTCCTGCCAGTACAAATAGTTTGGCAACATAAACACTGTCATCGGCAATCGTTTGCAAGCTCATTTCTATCAAATATGCTTTATTTATTATTTTCCAGAAAAAAAGAAAGAAAGGAAAGAAACCCTGGAAGATATCAGAGTGGGTTATGTGTCATTTTTCTGTCTGTAGAATTTCAGGAGGTTTGATAAAAAGTTCTGACAGCTGGCAAGCTAAGACTGCTTTTGAGTGAGGGTTAATAGACATCCTCTCAGATCAGGAGTGGATGGAGGGTGGGTGTCTGAGGAAGGGCCACCCGCCTCCTCTCACGTTGCTGTCACTGGGCCACTTGCAAAGCTCGGCCCAGCTAAGCTCACTCGAGTGGCGTTGAAACGTATCCAGCACTTCACCATCTGGCCCTGATTGTAAACATGTGTATACAAAGTGAGAGTCACTTCAGCTAATTCATGAGGGCCGGGCTGCTTTTGTGCTTGCTGCAGCTGTCCTGGGATGAGGGGCCGAGCGGTGGCCTGGAGGGTGCCAGGGTACACAAGTGGGAGGGTGGCTTTCTGCAGGCTCTGCACTGGCTGCAAAGCTTCGGGGCCCATGCTGGATGCCCTGTCCCCATTTCCTTAGAGCAGCTGCTGGCCTTAGATCCAGGTGCCTGGCCAGCATTGCTTTAATCATTTCCACCTGGACCGTAGAGACCCCCTAAGGCAGGTCTGTTATGCTCCTATGTCTCCACGGCAGGAGGCTTGCACTTGAGAAATCATCATGGAATTAAAATAAATCAGCACCTTTTTCTTCATCTTTCTCTGTCCTGTTGCACCTGTTTCTTCTGCTCCTGCTTTGTTGGGCAGAGAGCAGCAGAACCCCCACTCTTCCAGAGTGAAGGGACAATGCCTGAGTGCCCAGGTGAGCAAGGGGTGGCAGGGAGGATCGGAGAGCACCAACTGTGGCACAGCCAAGGGCGGCAGACTGCTGGGTTGGGGGTGGCGGCCATTGTGGCTGACACTGCTGCGCACCGCCTCCTGGTCTCTTCTGTGGCTCGGGCCCGGCCTGCCTGCAGCCACACAGCCTGTCTTGGGTGATTTGATTAGGTTTCACCTGGTGGGTGTAGCTGTGGCTTTGTTCAGGGAAACAAAGAGTCGCTCCAAAGAGGGGGCTGCTCCCAGGCAGCACCAAGAGGATGGAGCCTCGGCCCAGGCTGGCGTGTCTCTCAGACCCCAACCGCTCGGTCCCAGACATTCAGCCTGGCCTAGAGGACCAAGCTCCCCCTGCCCCAGTTTCCACCCCCCAACCTGCCCAAATCAGTGAGTGACACAGCCCTTCTACTCCCTCCCTGCTCCTCAAAAACACAACAGATTTAATTTTCTACACATGTGAAAAAAATGTACTTTCCCAAATAGCCCCAGGGACACACAAAGAGGGAGAGAGCTAATTATTTCCTCTATTTTCCTCTAGCGGGGGAGAGTGAGGCCATAGAGATGGAGAGACAGACCAGCGGGGCCACAGGCAGCCCCCAGACAACACCCTGGGCTGTGGATGTGGAGGCGTGCTGCTGACACTCAGGGAACCGGGGGACAACAGGGCCAGACACACAGCCTGGCATCAGTGTGTTGGCAGGACCCAGCAGTGCCACAGAGAGGTCATGGAGATGGGGCTGTTTGGGTGACGAGGCTCTAGTCTCTCCCTCTGGGCCCTCACTGAAGGTGGTCTCTCACAGAATAAGGCTATGGAGACCCAGCAGCTCCAAATCTGAGAATCCAAAATGAGACCATGACATCCTCCATGTGACAGAAGTCTAATTAAAGCTGGACAGAAAGAGGCAAGAAAACCACTTAATCTAGTCTCTATCTGCCTTGCTAATTTAGGGGCATGTGTGTCTGTGTGTGTGTGTGTGTTTAAGTGTGAGTATGTGTGTGTGTGTATGTGAATATGTGTGTTTTCCTGTTGGGTGAATGTTTATAAAATCTTAATTAGACTGTGTGTATTGGAACAGAGATGGAAATACGTGGGGTTTTTTTTTTTTCCTCCCTGTAATGGTCTTTTGTCCCCCGGGGACATTAAACTCCACACACAATATTCTCCAAGTACGGAAAGTAGTAATGGCTTCTGACGACGGGTTTCAGGGGAGGCAGGAATAGTCTCCGATTCGATCACAGATGGGTAGCTGATAGCTAACATTTTTTTTCTTTTTAAATCAGAATCTCAAATTGGACTCAAAGCAGCTATTTATTACCTGTCAGGAGAAGCTGACATTTGAGTATCAAACTCATATTAAATATATTTTTAATAACCCTCTCAGGCAGGTTCGTGGGCCAGAGGGGAAGCACATCTCACACTTTCCTATGTACGTGTACCCTTTGCACACCTAGAGAAAAGGCAGAGCCTACCTTGGGCCTGTGTGTCCACCCAGTTCCTAGGTGAGGCTCAGGTTACTGGTCCAGGGACCACACACAGAGCTCCCAGTGGAGTCTGGGAGCACTCCAGACTTCTCCAGAGCACTCGTGAGAACTTGGGCTGCTGGGTCCTGTCCTCAGGGCTCTGACGAATGGTGTGGGGTGGAGGGGGTGGATGTGCATTCCTGAGAGCTTCACAGGTGGTAATGACAATCCAGAGAACACTTTTTACGGGGAAGGATTAAACCTTGGACTTCCATACTGAGTTAGATCCCCAGCTCTGCCTTTCTCTTTTTGTTTTTAATTTCTTAAATTTTGAAACAGGGTCTCACTAAGTTGTCCCGGTGGAACTCCAACTCACAATCCTCCTGCTCCAGCCTCCCAAGTGCTGGGATTACAGTCATACCACCAAGGCTGGCCAGAGGCCACGTTTTGATAATAGCTGGCCTTTAGGACCAAGTCCTGCTCTGAAAGTGCTCAGAGGCCACATAGCAAGCAGACGTGACACAGTGTCACTTTCTGCACTGAGTGCTGCATGGCTCAGAGGGAGAATTCAGGTTGGCTTGAAGATCTGGCTCAATGCAGAGAGATGGAGAGGAAAGTGGGCCCCCATCTGGGGATTACTTACTCTATGTCAGCTGCACAAGTAGGGTTCAGCATGGAAACCATTCCTCCTGCCCGTCCTTTCTCCCCTCCAGGCTCATAGAGGGCGATGTCTGTGTTCTGTGGAGACCCAGAGATGCTTAGTGACAGTTGTGGATGTACATTCTTGGAATACTTGGGGTTTTAATGTATAAAGCACCTTAGCCTCTTCCCCAGATTCTGAGTTAATGGTTCTTAGGGTGGGGCCCAGATATTAGATTTTTTTTTTTTAAATAAAGCTCCTCCAGTTGGAGGTTAAGAATCACTGGCCCAGACCCAAGGATACCCCACCCCCCCAGCTGCAGCTCATCAGGGAGGTGGGCGTGGATTGAACTCTGTGCATTCCACAGCCCAAGCCCAAGCCCAAGCAGGGAGTGGAGCCTTTGCTGAACATCTCAGCGGAGGCTGAGAGTGGGCAGCCTACTGTCCCTGCCTCTGCTCCCCATGCGTGCTGAGACTCTTGGGACAGAGGGGCAGATGGATATGTCAACGAGTATGTGTTGACGCTGCTTTTGGGTGTCACCCAAGTGCTTGTTTCCCTGTCAGATTCCGGATGTGGCATTTAGATAGTAAACTGCTGCCACCAGGCACTTGCCGGGGAGATCAAAGCACCCAGCAGCATCCAGAGACATCTGGCTGCCAGGAGCTGGCAGCTCTGGATGTGGGGCAGGATGAGGTTGGCACATGGGCAGCTCTGAGACAGACTGCGGTGACAGCAGGGCACCCGGGAAACCTTTACTTCCCCAGGGCTCCTTCGCCTCCAGTCCTGAGTCTTCCTGCCAATAGGAGCCAAACCCACCTGGAATGCGAGACGTGGTGTCATGGACTCTGATGGCTGCCCCTGGCTGCCATCACGTGATGTCCTTCCTTGTGCAGTGACACAGACCACACAGGGTGTGGCACAGACAGCCCCGAGGGTCCATCTCAGATGGCTCCACCTGAGGGAGCAGATGTCCGGAAGTGGGTCCAGGGCATAGGACACCACCCACCATCTCCTCCTGTGTCTTCAAGTTAGGAACAACAGAGAGGCTGGACCCCTTCCTCCGGTGGTGCGGGTGGGTGCAGGTGCACGACTGCCTGCCTGACTCAGAAGGTCTGGCTGTCCTCGTGTCCCTGGGTGTCTCTGGGGGCACCTTCTGGAGCTAGCAGACCGAGAACAGGAACAGGAAGGCCAAACTCTCGAGGCACGCTGTTCTGGGGTGCAAACCCAAGCGCACATAGCCTTCTGCGAACTGTCCCTGCTCACTGTGAGTCCTCAGCAGCTGCCCAGAGTCATCAGTGTTTATTAACCTTTCCTATATAAAGCAAAGAACATCGTGTCTCTCCACACAAGCACTCGGGAATTTCAATTATTTAGCGCTTGGCTCCCCCTCCCCACTTTTCCATAGACACCATTATTAACATTTCCGTGGTTGGATTTCTGAAAGAACAGTTTGTCTCGTCTTGACAAGAGAGTTGAGAGTTGAGAGAAGTATGCGTAAGGCTGCACCGGAGCCCAGGGGTAGACTCTGGCCTCTCCTTCCCCCTGAGGCTCAGTTCTTCGCACTGCCAGGGAGAAAGCTAATGGGTCCATCTTTGCCATCTCTGGTGTCCCTCCCTGTCCCCAAACTGAGAACCTTGGGGTCTCCCATCAGGATCACTGCTCCAAGGAAATTTGCTGCTGGAAGGTCTGGGGCACTCTTCTCACCTTCCAGCCCCCTCTTCTTGCTCAGAGAGGCAGGGAGGAGGCGGGGGCACCAACAGGAAAGGGGCTCAGTAGGTCCTGGAAACAAAAGGAGAGGCAAGAGCGCCTCTCCCAGCACATGGGAAGTCACCTGTTAGCACCTTCTCCCTCCCTTTAGCTATTCCCACAGGTGCTGTGGGGTGTGCAGGGTCCTGACCACTCATAAGAAGCCATCTTTCAGACAGGGATTGGGAACTGGAAGGGTCTGTGGCAGTGAGAAAGGTGTCTCCTTCACTCCCTGCGGGAGGCTGTGTCACAGGGCACAAAGCCACAAAAACTGGAGAGGCAGGGGTTCCAACATGAAGGGGTGTGTGGGTTCATTCTTAAATGTCCCTGCCTGCCTCGAGTCCTAGAAGCAATGCTGAGGCCTCCCAGTCCTCCTGCCTGAAGGCTTTTCAACAATCACCTGGTATTTACCTCTCAATGTATAGCCGGAGAACAATGGCAGAGCAGAGGTATAGAGCAGGTCTCAACCTCTTAACTTCCTAGCCTCAGACCCAGCCTGACTTGGGGTTCCCCGTCCACCCTTATCTCAGGTACATCATCACGCAGGTGTAGCATCTCACAGGGGATCACTTGGGTCCCTCTGTCCTGCATCGCGTTTACCTCTGGTGACCTTGCTACTGCCCCCCCTTCTTCCACTTGCCCAAAGAGAAGTAATCTTTCTCTTCAGAGTTCTCAGAACCTTTCTGCCCACATCAAGTTCTCCCTCTTATCCTGTTTTCCCACTCGCCTATCCTCTGTCACATCTGAGTTGGCAGCTCCTTAAAGGCGGCAATCACAGCTCATCTGCCTTTATGGCCACGCTGCACCCAGCCCTGCAAATGTTGATTGAATGATATGAAACTCAACCGAGTGACATTCTGGGGCTATAGTCACCCTGAGAAGGCTGTTCATCTCTGCTGTGCAGTTGAAGTTGGAGGCATCTCCTGATCCAGGGAAAGGGAAATGGCTTCTCTGACAGCCATTTCTGGGTCAGTTACTACGCAGTAGTATTAGGTGCCCATGGGTGGGACAGGATGTTGCTCCCCTCCCAACCTCTTCTCAGTGAACTCCACTGCCCCACTGTGCCTGCAGGCCAGCCACGCTGGTGACAAGGACACTATGGCAAGAAGCCTCTTGCTTCTCACAATGACACCTCTTGACCTTGTGAGGTACCCAGACGGGCCCTTCCTTACTTTGAATGTCTTTAATCAGATGTACATATTTCTTCTTTCCCTCATCTGCTCAGTTTCCTGTCATTCTATCCACCCTCTGCACACTTTCACATCTGAGTTTTGGTTGTAATTGCAAAGTTCAAAGATTAACCCTGGATTCCTCTTCCAAACAACCTTTCAGCATTTACTTGGTAATACTTACTTCCTCTTCCCCTAATGTATCCCATATCCATTGGTGTGTTTGCTCTTTATATAATGTGTGTGTTAGGATAGAAGACTAAGCTGCTATAATTGTTTAAGCAACGGTGGGATGTTTGAATAACAAAGCACATTTCTCTCTTGGCCAATGGTACTGTAGGGTGAGTGGCTTGGATTGGTGGGACCTCTCTGTTCTTTGTGGCATTTGGAGACCAGGTTCTTCTACTGTGAAGTTCTGCCCTGCCTGAGGCCTTTAGGCCAGGGACATGCCTGAAGCCGGGTTGTGGTGGTTGACATCAGCCAATAGGGAGGAAAAAGAGAGTTTAGCTGCAGTCCTTACTTCGCAGTTCCCTTCTCCACAAGGTCTGTCTTCACCAGCGTGATGACCTGGTTTCTACAGCAACGGTACTGTACAATAAACAAGGCAAATGGCTCCAGATTTCAAGCTAGTCTAGATAGAATCCTACAAATGTTTCCCAGGATCCTGTCCCAGCCAAGTGTGGTGGTGGAGGCCTGTTCTCCCAGCACTCTGGGATGCCGAGAGAGAAGAATTGCAAGTTCACACTCAGCCTGGGCAATTTAGTGAGTTGGCTAAATTTTGTCTCCAAATGCAAAATACAGAAAGAAGCTGGGGATTTGGCTTAATGTGAAGGCCCTGGGTTCAATTCCTAACACTGTAGGGGAAAAATCCCTGCCTATTAGCTTATTCACATACACTACACATATAGAGTAGTGACAGGAGGACCGGCCTCTGACCCACAGGCCTTAACCACCATAACCTGGCTTCAGGCATGTCTCAGGCAGGGCAGAAATTCACAATGGGAGAACCTGGTCTCCAAATGCCACAAAGAACAGAGATGCCCCACCAATCCAAGCCACTCACCCTACAATACCATTAGCCAAGAGAGAAATGCACTTTATTATTCAAACATCCCACCATGAAGCTAGTACAACAACCTAAGTGCTGTTGTAAAAGGTTTTTTTAAAAATGTGATTAAGGGCCGGGTGTGGTGGCTCACGCCTGTAATTCCAGCACTCGGGAGGCAGAGACAGGAGGATTGCTGAGTTCGAGACTTGCCTGGGCTACATAGTGAGCTCAGGGCCAGCCTGAACTACAAAGCGAGACACTGTCTCAAAAAAAAAAAATGTGATTAAGGGTACTAACCAGCTGAGCTTAAAAACAGTAATATTGTCTTGGGTTTCTAGGTAGACACACGGTAACCATACAAGAGGACTCCACAGGTTGGCAGCATGTGCAATAACTAGGGAGAAGCCTCTGCCTCCATATACATGGAAAGGAGCCCCCAGCCATGGCCAGCCAGGAAATGAGCCATAGTCCTACAACCACGAGGAGCCTGAGTTGACCAACAACCTGAATGAGCTTGGAAAGAGAGTCTACTCACATCTCTTAGTGAGAGCCCAGTCAACGCACGGCTAGATGTTGTCCTTTCCAAACCTAGAGCCAGCTTGGACTTCTGACCTATAATAGTTACAATAATCAGTGTGTGTTGGGTTAAAGCAGTAGGTTCGTAATGGCTGATGGTGGCACTAGGAAGTGAATACAGAGTCCTCATGTGGCATCTGGACTTCCTGTTTGTGGTCTGCAGTTTGACTGTGGTGGAGAGGACCAGGGTTGGGCTGGGCTGCACACAGACTTCTGGCAGGGCTATGGCAAAGACAGAGGGACAAGAGGCTACATCAAAGATCATTGTGGCCAACACATCCTTGGCTTGAAGGTATCACATGGCCGGGCCCAGCACCTGGAGGTGGAGAAATGTACTGCTTCCCACACAGGGTTAAGAGCACTGCTACATTACCAGCAAAACCAGTGCATATGATTCTGCTAAAAGAGAGCAGGGGAAACTGGGGACCACAATCTACTCTGTGCAGCTTCCTGTGGACAGTTCAACCCAATCCTCTATCCTGCTATCTTTTTATAGTATCACCACCTTCAAACACACAACATACCTGCCTTTTGTGTTTATTTTCTTGTGTATGTATATCTCCCATACTAGAACATAAACTCCATGAAGGTGGGAAGCACTGTCTGTTTTGTTTCCTATGTATCTTAAGCATGGTGGTCAGGTCTGGAACATAACAGGAAGTTGATATGTGCTTGTTGAATGAATGATCTTATCTAAGATGTCATCAACCACTGTGGTCCTTGTGGTGGGCTGTGATTAATTTTTTGCTTGGAAAAGCTACCCTCACCACAGCCCAATGAGGTGGACAAAAGTCTCATCACAATGCAAAAACAAACTCAATTCCCGGTTCTCATTTGGAATCTCTGATGGTATCAAGGAGTTGGAGGAAGCACTAAAAATAACCCTCCAAAAATCATCTGAGAGAACAACGCTCTTCCTCTCCTGCTGGCTGTTAGCGGGGCCCTGGGTCTATAAATTCAAACTGTGGGGTGTGCCAATCCCCAAAGGCTTCACTCCTGGAGCTAAGATAATAATCCCAGGGTTTTGGCAGGATTTTCTGGATCTCACTCGGCTTGTCTTCAGCATGAAAGGACGGCTCGTCCCTGCCAAATGGAACCACCTCAGAAAAGCTGGCCAGGACCGTTAGCGCCTCTCCCTACAGAGCTGGCTAATTGGTGGATTCCACTGGTGTCTTTGGTGTGCCAGGCGTGCGCCTGTTATCCCACTCAGGTCTCCACACAGCAGGTGTTGTTTTTATCTCTTTCATAGACGGGAAATGAACTCACTTTCCCAAAGTTACACAGACAGAGGCAATGGAAAGGATTCTCATTCAGACCTGTGGCTCTGAGACTGGCTCTGCTTCCACTGCACCAGAGGGTGAATGTTCTAGAATTCTCAAAATGGGGCCTATGGAGAGTGTGTGGTTAGAACAGCTTAGAGTCAGGTGCTGGAGCTGGTGTGTGTGTGTGTTGGGTCGGCTATGTATGATCTATAACCTGTGACCTGGCTTCTTGTATACCTTAGGTCCTTCTCACAACTCCTGCAAGTTTACACAGCAAGAGCACATGGCCTGGGAAGGTGGCCATGTTGGAGCAAAAGAGCCACAAGAGGAAAAAGGAGCAGGGACAGACCTGGTCATAGGTCTTGACTGGAATCAGTGCTCAGTGGGCCCAGCAATTTTCCCAGAAGTCACCACTGTAATGTTTTCACTAATACTATTCCTTACCGGCTATAGTCCTCACCGTCACACCACTGCAAGATTAGTATTTATCAATACAAGATTAGTAATTAATAAAGTGCCAATCAACTTTATCATTATTATATTATTACTATATCAGTCTATCATAATCACTATCTCATAATCATAATAATCACCCTATCATATATCACAACATATAATCAGATCACTATTTCATAATAATGATTATAATAATAAATACTTATTACATTTGCTATGTATCAGGCATCCATTAAAAATTAAGCTTCGGTAATAAGACAATCCTCACATGACAGGAAAAGAAACTGAGGTATGTTGAGGATGCTGCCTAGAATACCCCTCAGTACGTGGTGAGTAGGGCAGGCCTGGCACACTGATCCCAGGGCCTGAGAACACAGATATTATGCTTTCATTTAAAATGCTGCAATATGGAGCACTCCAGTCTCACCCAGTCAGAGTGAGAGGAGGAGCCGGGAGGGCAGGCTCTGAGACCCAGGATCGGAAGACCCTGACCTCCCAGAGACAGGGGCGGGAGGAGCGGGACAGCAGTTGTATTAAAATGCAAATTTCTGCCTTGCTTGCTGGTTTATCATCTGACTCGTTATACAATTTGCCAGTTATAGAAGAAAAATTACCATAATGGGGCCCTAGGGAATGGTTGTAAAAAGGAGACCAAACGTTACTTATCGGCCATTCCACTACAATTATCTTCAGCGTTTGTTCTTTTCCTCCTCAGAAAAATGAAACCATCAATGCCAGGGACGGGGTGCGGACCAGAGGGGAGGCAGAGGCTGGACCTTTGAGGTACTTTCTCCCTCTCTCGCACCCCTCCCCCACCCCAGCTGGCCACAGTGCTCTCTGTCAGCAGGCTGGAGGGGAATTTTCCAAGCAAGAGGAGAGACAGAGGCTCTGCTGGAGAAGTTCAGGCATTTGTTTGCTCTAGTTTTCTGCTGTAGGGCTGGCAGGATCCCCTCTCCTCAGGGCTTGCGGTAGAGGTGGGACAATTAGGGGGACCTCCTGAGCCTAAGCGCTTGGCTTCACCAGGGGGCAGACTGGCACTCCATCCTGGGGTGGGGTGGGGGCGCTGCGGGTGGACAGGTTTCCACAAGGGGGCAGTTGCCTCACGGGACAGCCCTCTAGGCAACTCAAGTCTGAAGCTGTCTTGGCAGCCTGTGCGCACCAGCCTGACGCTGCTCCTGGTCTCCCTGCAGGCAGGGGCTGAGCCTTTTCAATTCGATTCTCTCAGTATCTAGCCTAGTGCTTGGAACCTAATAAGCAGGAAATAAATATTTGATGAATGAATGAAAGCGACTGTCTGTGAGCACGTGTCTGAGTGTTTCCAGGTTATTCCAAAGTTCTCCCCAGGGCTGGCTTCTTTCAGGTCTAGCCAAATCTTCTCCAAGCCCCAAGGCCTCTGATGGTTTCTCAGACTTCTATAATCAGCATATGAAAACAGACAGGGGAGCAGATAATGATGCTCTGCAGGCTGCCTGTGCATACTGTTTTGATATTTATGTTTTTTTTTTTTTCAGACTCTGGGCTTCCCTGTCATCCTTTTGCGCTCCACTCAGAACTTCTGTCTTAGTCCCCGTGACACCTGCTTCCCATTTACTTCTGCCACAGTATGAAAAGTAAGCCCTCAGTGTTCCTTAGTTAAATTTACAAGGAACAAATTCAGTGTCATATACCACATGCTTCATAGCCATGCCTAGCAGGGAGCTCTCCAATCTCTAGCTTCTCGGGTTTTCTGTGAGAGAGTCCAGGTGTGACTGTTGGCTTTTGGACCACTTCTCAGAAGTTACACTCCCACGGCAGCTGAAGCCGGGGTGTTAAGTGCATCAGAAGATACTTCAGTTTGATGCCCTCTACCCCACAAGTGGCAAAGCCAGCCAGTGTTCATGCTCTGGTTGGCCAGGCAGTCAAGTCGCTTCCCAGAAGAGGTAGAATGTTATAATTTCTACCTCTGAGCTATGGCTAAAGACACAAGCTTTCCCCATGGCTGGAAGTTTCTTTCCCAACAGGAAGGTGGAACTATGAGGTGAGAACATGCATTGGTTTCCAGTGACAATCACACATCCCTGGTGTAGGGGTCAGCAACTAAGCCAACAAGGGTCAAAGGCAGCCTGCTTCCTGTTATTTACGGCCTGTGAGCAAGAAGTCTTTTTCATATTTTCAAATGGTGGGAAAAAAAATAAAAAGAATATTGTTCCCTGACACGTGACAGTGATATCAAGCTCACATTTCAGTGTTCCTCAATAAAGTTTTATTGGAACACAGCCATGTTCATTTATGTACTTATTGTCCATGGATAATTTGGCAACAACAGTTGCAGAGCTGAAGAGTTATGATAAGGACCATAGGACCTAGCTGGGTATGATAGCGCACATCTATGATCCTAGCTCTCTGGAAGGCTGAAGCAGGAGGACCATAAGTTTAAGCCAGCCCAGGTCATTTAGTGACTCAATGTGACTTCTTCTTTAAAAAATAAAGAGGGTTGGGGTTATAGCTCAAAGCATAGGCCCAGAGTTCAATCCGTAGTACCATAAAGAGGAAAAAAAATAAGTCCATGGGACCTTCCAAACCTGTAAGACTCACCATTTGAGTCTTCACAAAAAGCACACGTTGAACTCTGTTCTCCCATCTGGACCGTCCCTCTGACCCCACCCCATGCTCAATCTAGCAATCTGAGCATTACAGGAAATATTTTTGCTTTGGGGAAGATTTTTCTCTTGCTTTACCTTGTGCTTCTACAAATGAAGAGAGGCAATGCCGGAGGAAGCTGAGGGCTGACGGTTCTTGGAACACAGCATTTCCAAGTCAGGTGAGCCTCATCCTCCATCTGGATACCAGCGCTTCCAGAAGGGGCTGGGGAGATCTCAGACAGATAGGTTTGTAGTGGTGACCTGAGCACCCACATGCAGACCTCCGGGAACTGACCTCTTGGGCTACCTCTGACTTTGTCTTGCCTTGTAGACACATCGCAGTTTTAATTCTGAAGGTGTGATCATAGCGCACATGGGTGATAGTAAATATCCAACTAATGGACACTGAGTGGGCACAACCACAGGCAAGTGCTATGCCACTCAGGGAAAAGCAGCATTATCAGCAGGGACAATGCCCTGTGGTCAGAGAGCTTCAACGTCTTTGTGGCCATTGTGGGCACAGCTCCTTCCAGGGTTACCCTAGGGTACTGAGTATCTTTTTGTTGTTCTTGCTGTTTGTTTGTTTAGGTATTGGGGATCAAACCTGGGACCTTGTGCTTTCAAGGCAGGTGCTGGAACCACCAAGCTAAATCACTGGCCTTGTATTGGGTATTTGTCACTGAGCACCCCTAACTTTCTCATGTGTGATTTTCACAGCCACCACTCTGTGGAAGACAAAATAACATCCTCTACAGAAGAGGGAACTAAGGCTCAGTACCCAGATTCTCCCATCTAGTGTGTGTGTGGGGGGGGTCCTCTGGATCTTCTGGATTCCAAAACCCAGAGTGGATTCGTGCAGATAGCACGGCTTCTGCAGGGACAGAGAAAAGAGCACAAAAAGATGGTGCCATTGTTGTTCTGTGGACTCAGCTCGGCAGACAGAAGAAAGACTGGGCTGGCTCATCTTGGGGAGAGGCTCCATGTTAATTCTTAGGCACCATTCTGAGAGGAAATTGTCTAAGCCTCTGGCCTCCTAGGAACCTCACTTTACTCTGAGCCGAGCAGGTGGGTTCCAAAGGGTGAGGTTATGGGCTTGTTTTGTTCTATCTTGAATTATTTGCTGGCACACCTGTGCTCCTCCCTGGATTATAAACCCTCTGGCTGTGGGGACAGTCTCTCAGTCTTGCTCAGATCTGCCAAACAGACAAATATTAAGTGCCTACTGTCTGCCAGACAATCTGCTAGCTGCAGGATTCAGCGCTCTATATATGGTAGGTGTTTAGGAAATGCTGATTATATGAATGAGTCTCTGCTGATTCAGTTAGCACCAGCGCCAGGCTTTTTCTAGGGCCTTCCAGGAGGTACCAGTCTTTGAAAAAGGAGGAGGGATGACACAGATATTCAGAGTAACCTCATTTTTCCCGTCATCTCATCCATCTGCATAGCTGCTTTGAAAGGGTTGTTCTTTCCATCATGAAGGGGTCAGTGGGTCAGTGTTCACAGCTGCTGTCTCTGAGAGCAGTTCTTATGAACCCATAAGGAGGCAAAGATTCTTTTCCAATCTTCTTCGACCCTCATTTACCTTGTCCTGGAATCCCCCTAGTTCTGACCCCATTACCATATTCAGTTCCCATAAATGCTTCTCAGTTCAAAATCAGGATTCCCAATAGCGAAGACTTCACATGAGGTCCTGGGAAAGGAACTTTCACTTTCCTTCATGCAACCAGTAAGCCCTCAGGTACTGGTGGGAGAAAGTGCTCATTCTGTTGGGAAAGAAGCCATATTCCCTGTCTCCAGCCTCTGAAATTTGCAATTCTGCATGGCGTCTGTTGTTAAGCCTTCCAGTGTGGCTCTCTCCTCAGCCTTCAGAATGATGCAGATACTTGAAGCTGCTACTCAATGTCAGGGTTCATAAACAGAAAAAAACAGTGGAGTGACACACCTGATGGCTTGGCTCCCAGTGACTTCTTGTTCTCTGAGGATCTCTTCCATCTCTGAGGATAAACCAGGTGGTGACATCATCATGGCATCTGCCATTCAGATCTATCACCTAGACAGCTTCGCTCCTTTAGGTTAGGCCAGGAGGGGAAGGTCAGAGACTTATCACTGAATCTAGTTTCCATCTGGAGAAAGCCTCGTCTCCTTGGGTGATAGACAATCATTCACTTGATCCTCCATGAAGAGACATGACCTTCAAATGTGCGAACTCTTCAGGCCAATCTCTTAGAACATTATTGGTCAACCCCATTTCTATGAAAGAGATGTGGACAGGCAGCAAGGGGCCATTCAGTAACTATCACTCATCTCAAGAATGGGGAGGTATAGAGAATGTGTCCGGTTGCCTCTGTCCTCTCCTCTTTCCACTCTTCAAAACTGTCCAAGTATCTGTTAGGGCTGGTATCTAGATGTCCCTGATGGTCTCCTGTGCTCGTACATGGAGCTTTTAGGAAGTGACTGGGTCATGGGGGCATGTTACACAACACCAGCTCCCTCCACTGAGTTTATGGCTGGGTGTGATGTTGAGAGGGGAAGCCTGCTGGGAAGAGGCGGGTCTCTGGGAGTACAGCCTGGAAAGACATATATATCCCTCCCCCTCCTTTGATCCTTATCTTTCTGCTGCAACTTATATTCCACACAATGTCCTACCTACCGTTCTACCATGAGGCAGGCAGAGTATGCCTTGCTGAAACTGAGAAGGACCACAGGTCCTTAAAGTCACTCCTCAAAGGCTTCTGAGAGCTCCAGGAGAGTGTGAAAACATCAACACCAAGTTAACCACAGCTCTGCTGTGTTCCTGCCCCTTTCATGCTCCCCACTTAGTTTTCTTGGTCCCAATGATCTTGTCTCAGTCACTTGGGTTCCCAAAAGAATCTGTACCTCCACTGGATATTGAATAGCAGCTCTGACCTCTGCTTCCCTAGATGCTCAAACCACCTCCTTTTCCAAGGTCTCTAGATATAGCCAAATGTCCTCTGGGAGACAAGATCATCCCATGTTGAAAAGTACTTAGAAAAAGGAAAGAGAAGTTGGTGGGAGGTTTCATTATTTTTAAATTCATGACTACACCACAAAAGCGCCCTGCTAGTTACAAGTTCTTGACCTTGAACTGTTCAAATTGACATTAGCCTTCGGAGTCTTTCTGCCCACATCAGCCACAAGCATCCCTGCCTCCCCACCAGGGCCCACCTCATCAGACTCCTGCAGGAGCCTTGCCTTGGGCAGCTCCCGGAAGCGGAAGTGTGGAGAGGAATGTTGATGAGCGGCTGATTAAGGAATCAACTGAGTAAAGGGCAAAGGGTGTGACTCGGAGAGGCAAGCAGGCCAGCTGGGGTTGTGATGGCCCAAAGTAGGATGTCACGGTCCAGAGTGGGTTGGGCTCACTAGGGAGGGCGCAGGAGGTGACCCCATTTGTTAAACATTTGGAGTTTAAAATCAACGCCATGGCTTTATCTCCTTCAACCTTCTGACGCATCGACTATTTGATCAACTGTGAATCCCTTTGCCTTTTAAATGTTTAACTATAAGCTGTTGACTCAGGGTTAATGTATGCTCCTGCCTTACCTTCCTCCCAAGCTGCATCCTCTCTCCTTCACAAGAGTGGGAACTGTCACACTTTGTCCCCTGAAGGACCAAACACAAGTAAGAGATAAGATAGCCATTAGAAAGAGCCGAAGACATTAGCCAAGCTACTAAAGGTTCATAACACGGTGTTAACTGGACTCAGACAGGCACAGAGGTGCAGAGCACAACCCTTTCTGATCTTCCTGAGATGGACAGATGGTTGTGCATTCACCTGTGCGTACACACATGCGCACTGGGAAAATGTCTCAGAGCAGATGTTCCAAAAGGCTAACAGTTGTTACCTCAGGTCACATGATTTAACTTTTGTTTCTCATACTGTTCTTTGCATGGTTTTAAGGTCCCCCCCATCAGTATGTATTAATTTTTATAACCTAAGAAAAATTTTAAACTACTTATTTTGTATCATTATTATTCTGTCCCTGCAAAAGTTAGGAAGAGAAGTGCATGTTGTTTCTGGAAAGGTAGCTGAGCCTGGCATGGGGTGGGGAAAAGGCAAGGCTGGTTATATGGGGGTCCACACACCTATGACCTCCCACAAGTGAGACTGTGTGCACCATCTTGAATGACAGTCTGATGGGTCCCCAAAGCCTCTGATCTTGTCTGGGGCCAGCTAGAGGTTCAAGGATCAGAGTGCAGGGCCCCCCATGTGCTCTGTAGTATCTACAGGAGCAGTAGCCCAGCTCCACTTCGAGATGCAGCCTGACAGTACGGCCTGTGATATAGCCACAACCCATCAGCAAGTCTTATCTTTCCCGGTGCTGCTGAGTCTTCTGGCCTCTGATGTGAGCCCCACCTGCTGCCAGGTCACTCTGGAGGAAAGTCACCGCAGGGTGCCCTAGGAAGGACTGGGGAGCGCGGTGAGAATTTATGGTCAGGCATCTCTCCACCCAGGCCCAGGGTTGGCACTGGGCCCCCCAAGGCAGGCACAAAGTGAAGATCTCATTCTCCTGGGTTTGCTACAAATACCCCTGGAGGCATCTCAATGAACTGGCCACCGATTGGGCGGGGTGGGCTCCCATCCTTGTTTCTCCCCTCCAAGGCCCCCAGGAAGCTCTTCAGAGGCTGGAATAGTTGGTATCTTCGTTCTCTGGTCAGGTCCCTGGCTCAAGGTCTGCATGATGTTTGTGCCCTTCTCAGGCCTCTGGCAGCCTTTTCTGGGGTCTCCGAGAAGCCTCCAGGGCAGTCTTTTGCAGAGCTGGCTCTCTGGGACTTCATTATTTCACTGCGTTCTGCAGGGGCCTCCGGGGCCAGTCTCAGGTGTCCCAGCCCCCACCCCGCCCAGGGCCTGGGGCATGAAACCAGGGTCCCTCCCCATCCTTCCCCACCCCAGCACTGCTCCTTCCCGACCTTGCCAGCCCCACTCAGCCAGGTGTTCTGTGTACAGTGAAATCCCTGAGTTTGGAATCTGTGATCATTTCCTCTGAGTGCGGACGATGTTCAGCTCTGCATTTAAAATCAGGTTTCTAAGCAAATTACTTTAGTAAATAAAATTTCAAGGCCAGATGCTTGTCCTACTCCACCAGGCCCTTGTTCCAGGCAAGGGCACCACGGAGGGAGGACAGTGACTAGCAGAGGCGGGGGGGGGGGGCACAGCTGTGGAATGGCCTGTTTTACCTGGGCTTCCTGTGGGGTGGGGTGGGAGGGGGTTGGGGTAGGCCTAGCCAGACCTTAAAGACTGCCCCCCATACGTGCGAACAGGTTGGCAGATGACACAAGAGAGACCTGGTCTGGATGCCACACCCATCCCTTCTCCTTAATCTGTAGCAAAAAACATTGGAGTTGCCACCTGTTTTTGAATCCTCATTTGAATACCTACTAGTTGTTTGGTCATAGGCAAATAATTTGCTTTCTGTCTCTCTCTTTTGTGGTATTGAAGATTGAACCCCAGGACTTTCACACTGAGCGAGATCCCCAGTCCCTTTTTAATCTTCTATTTTGAGGCAAAGTCCCACTAAGTCACTAAATTGGTCAGGCGGGGACTCTAGCTTGCCACCCTCCTGCTTCAGCCTCCCAGAGTGCTGGGCTTATAGGCAGGTACTACCACACCTGGCCTAATTTGCTTTTCTTAGGCTTGCTAATATCGAATTATGAGTATTTGCTAATTCCAGGCATTGTGCTTAGGATTCCTGTAATACCAGTTATTTTTTTCTTTTTCCATTTTTTTTTTTTTTTTTTTTTTTTTTTTTTTTTTTTTTTTTTTTTTTTTTTTTTTTTTTTTTTTTTTTTTTTTTTTTTTTTTTTTTTTTTTTTTTTTTTTTTTTTTTTTTTTTTTTTTTTTTTTTTTTTTAGGTAGGATCTCGCTTTGTAGTTCAGGTTGGCCCTGAGCTCACTATGTAGCTCAGGCAAGCCTCAGACTCAGCAATCCTCCTGTCTCTGCCTCCTGAATGCTGAGATTACAGGCATGAGTCACCATGCCTGGCACTGTGGTATGTGGTACTTATTGCTGGTGGGCATGAGTCACCATGCTCAGTATTGTATGTGGTTACTGGGGATCAAACTAGGGACCTTGTACTTGCTAGGCAGGTGCTGGAACCACTAAGCTGGATCTCTGGCCCCTAGCTGTTATTCTTAACCTTTCCTTTTGTAGATGGGGAAACTGAGGCAGAGAGCAATAGACAGAGGTGTGTTAAGCGATTTGCCCAGTGAGGGCTGGTACAAGTGATGGATCCTTAGCTTCTGGGTAAGTGAGCGCAGGAGATCTGGCAGCAGTGAGTGCTTGAGAAATGGTTGTTACGTGTTGCTTTTTTGGCTGGGCCCCCTGCCCCAAGTTTTTCCTGGCCATGCAGACTCCTGGGAAGAGCCAGCCCCAGAAAAGCCTCCTTCAGAGCCTGGGAGCTGGGAGTCATGTGTCCTTCCCAGTGAGGCTGGGGACTGAAGGGCCAACAGTGTAGAATCTTCCTGCTCCCCGCATAGCCCTGATTGGAGCCCATTTACATCTTAAAATCCAACTTAGAAAACCACGATCCATCAGCCAGTGATGGTGTAAATTGCTTTGCTAAATATATTTCTGGTACATGGTAAGTAAAAATATCATGAATTTAATAAGCCTTGGAATTCACATTTTTCCAATCCTAATTAAGTTCCTCCTCTGTGTCGGACGTGCTCTTCGTCTGCGAGGTTGCCAGGGAAAGCTGAGCCCAGCTTGGGGCTCGGCATCCATGAATACATTCCATCCTCCCGTGCACGGTGTGGCTGGGTCATCTTTCCCACCACACTGAGGCCACTGAATCTCAGGGAGGGTCATGGCACTGTCGAGGCCCACAACCAGCAGCCAGGATTTGACTACAGTTCTGGCCACCTCCTTCCACTGCTGCTCCTCCCATGGTGGTCTTAACAGGTCAGTCAAGGGCCCCTTCTGGCCGCAGGGTCTTAGTACACTTGGCTGTCCTCTGGATCAACGATCTTCTTTCCCGCTGTGTGCATGCCACCACTCACCTGTGAGTCCCTTATACGCCTGTGACACACCATGCACATAGGCACCCTCTGTAAGTGCCACTGTCTGTGACAGAAACAGCATGGCTGATGTGGGACCAGCTACACCTGCCCAGCATGGCTGCCGTGAGGAGGGTCTGCGAAGGCTTTTTTTGGATGCAGTTAACCTTACACGGGTGGACTTTGAGTAAAGCAGAAGTCTGACCACTGACAACCAAGTAGTTGAAGGCTGGGTAGGGCAGACTGACCTCCCCAGAGCAAGAAGGACCATGGGAGTAATGGCCTTGACAGGAACTGTGTCTTCAGGCTGCCAGCCCGTGCTGCCAACATGGGATACGCCAGCCTCCCCCACAGCCTCAAGCCAGTTCCTTAGGGTCCTTCTCCGTGCACATGGACGCATGCATCCTGCTGCAGAGCCCTGACCAACCCAGCACTGTTGAAGCCCAGAGCCAGGCTCCTGCCCACATAGAACCCCTGTGGAGCCCCAGAAACAGGATTGTTAGAACACGAAACAGGGCTCCAGAATGGGGGTGATGCTCCTCATCCTGGAAGAGGCAGGATGCTCAGGAATGAATCAGAGCAGAGTCTGAATCCCCAATTTGGCTGCATGATCACCACTGGGGGTTTCTGCTTCCTCAGGCATACAGTGGGGACAACACCTCCCTGCAAGGTCAGCCTGAGGGTCAGACAGAATGACTGTGCACAGAGTCTGGACATGGAGGCTACCAGGAGGAGGGCGGAGTGTGGAACAAACCCAGCAGTCTGCTGCTGGCTCAAGCCACCCGCAGCCGGACCTAGCACTGTGGCTTCTGGTCTCCCCAGCACCCTAAGGTTCCTAGGAAGGATAGGCTCCTCCAGATGGCCCGAGTCCCAGCGAGGTACCTTCTCACTTCTGGGGAGGCCAAGCAGGTCCTGTCTGTGAGCAGGAAGCGCTAGTGTTCTGCCCCCCTCACAGAGCCTGCTGCGGAGCTGCTGTGTAACTGTCTGCGGAACATTAGCGGCACATTACTGGGTTATGTTCCATAGCTCGATGTATTCCCCAGACTGGGGATTCCGGAGAGTGACATGCAGGCTCCAGGGAGGGGAAGCTGGAGGCCTGCGGCCTTCTTCTGCTGAGCCTGAGGCTGCAATAGGCATTCTGGTTCCCTTTAGGAGGCCCCCAAAGCCTAGGGGGAGCCCCCTCCGCCAGCCCCTTCCCCAGGGTCCCCAGTAATGTACACTGGGTTGTACGGGGCTACAGAAGGCCAGGTGAGGTCTCTGAAGTGGCCAGTGGCTCTCACAGCTCAATGCTCTCCGCTGGCTGCTTTCCTCCTTGGATCTACTTGGGGGGTCTGACTCAGTGCTGCCGAAGCCCTTCTGGGTGCTGATGGCAAACTGTTTGTCTCCTGCACGGTCTTCCAGCTCTACCTAGGCTGCACTGCTCAGGGCGGCTCATCCCACCTCTGCTCAGGCCTCCAGCCCTCCCTCCTCTCCACCAGTCCAGCGGCTCCTGCCCACAGTTTGGCTCTTCCCGGCTTTTCCCTGAGGTGTCCACGGCCCATCTCTGGAGTAAGTGACAGGGCCTGCCATGCCTCTCACTGTTCTTGGCTTAGCAACAGGATTGTGAGGGGAACAGGCTTGCTGAAGCCCGTTTCATATTTGGGTTCAGGGGGCTGCTCAGGGGTGGCTGAGGGCATTAGCTGCAGAACCAGCCACTGGCATTTCCCATAGCCTTGCAGGAGCTCTCTTGCCTTCTGTACCTTAGTTTCCACATCTCTGAAATAAAGATGTCAATGGACATCCTAGGTTGTTGTCAAGAATAAAGGAGTCAGGAATGGGCCCAGAAAACAGTAGCATTTCCTCAACGTAGAGGCCAGCTCATCTTCCTGCCAGTCGGCTGAGGCAGGAGGAGGCAGCTGGCTGGGCACACACATGATGGAGGCTCCTATCTTCTCTTTGGTCCTGTGGAGAGGGCAGCAGTGACAGCAGCATTGTCAGCAGACTTTCTGTAGCATCTTGCCCTCCTCTGCATCATGGGAGGTCACAGGGATACTGGTGAGCAGGGCTGGGTGGCCTTCTCCAAGGGACTGAGCACCCTACATCTTGCAGCGCCTCCTCCAGGAAGGACTCCGGCTGGGGGAGGCAGAGGGGGTTGAAAGAAGTGGGGAAGGGGACGAATTAAAGTAAGAGTTGGCCGTGCTCAGATCACAGATCGGGGTCCATGTGACCCCTCTCCCACTCTAACAGTGGGGCTAAGGGGTGGCTCGTCAGACTTAGGGAGACCATCAGCCACAGGGCGGCGCCAGCCCCGTCTCTGGAGGAAGCTGCACAGGGAGGGAGGCAGTGGACCCCCATCCCGCTCTTTCTTGGAAACTTGAGGGTAAGCGTCAGGCCTGGCCTGCTGAGGACAGAAATGAGAGGCAGGAACAGAGCCTGGGACTATGTGGAGACAGAAATTTAAAGACGAACCGGGCTAAATGCTGAAATGACATGACTCTAATAACCAGGCACCGCTGAAAATGTGTATAATTTGGCCAAATGTCTTTAAGGGAGTAGGCAAGGGAGGGTGGACAGAATGTACTCAGAGGGAGTCACAGGGACACATTAAGCCATTACAAATGTGCATCCTGCCAGGTGGAGACAGCTGTCCACGGGTTACGTGGGATTACTGCTTATCTCCAGTTTGAGCACATCTCTGCTTTCCCTGGAGTGGGCGGCAGCCACATCAGGCACACAGTGGGGCCTTTCAAAAATGCTAGTTGAATGGATTAAGGCAAGAGCCCGAGTATTGTGGAGCCCAGGGAGGAGGAATCCCTAAGCTCCCTGAGTAGGGTGCTTCCCTCCTCCCAGCTGGCCCTACCTGGCAATATAGCCACAGGTTGGCGAGAAGGCTAAGTAGAGTGTGGGGCACCTGTAAACGGTGTTCTCGAAGCCGGACATTTCGGAGTGAGACAGACAGAAGAGCCACCACTACCAGCCTTGCTGGGAGCTGTGTATTCAAGGGCTGTGGTAGGGGTGCCATTGGCTCTCCCACTAAAGCAAGGGCGCCGCCGCCTTAGCCCAGCGCAGACCCAGACTCAGAAAGAGCCAACTCTAGGTCCAAAAAATGGGGAGGGGCAGGCAGGTCTCCCCTCTCCCA
The DNA here is from genome assembly GCA_004025085.1 of Thryonomys swinderianus. Lineage (NCBI taxonomy): Eukaryota > Metazoa > Chordata > Mammalia > Rodentia > Thryonomyidae > Thryonomys > Thryonomys swinderianus. The sequence goes on from PVIC010004187.1 coordinate 47,777, forward strand.
GCTTTTCCTTCCATCTGCCCTGAAAGCCCCGACTGCTAATAAAACAGAACTTCGGCCTCTCCTGAGCTCAGAGCCCCCCAGACAGCTCATTCCAGTGTCCAGGGTCCAGGGCTGCGGTAGAGAGTGTCCCAAGCCTGGCAACTGGGGCCCTCATTCCTCAGCTGGGCTCCTGACAACCGGGGACAGGGAGGATTCGCTCCCCACCCCGTGGCTTTCTCATTGAGCTCCTGGATTAGTTTTTTCAAATGCATAGGATCTACTCCCTTTCTGAACTGCTTCCCAAGATGTCGGCCCTCTGGGCTTCTCTTATGTTAAATTAAACTCCAATCTGGTGTTGAGACTCACAGGCACACCACACCACGTGACCACAGGACAGGGTCGGCTCGCGCCTTCTTATTCCCGCCAGTTCATACCCCTCTTGCCCCAAGGGCTTCCAGGAGCTCATGTGCTGCTCTGAGACCCTGGAAGACCCTCTGTCCTGCCCGCAGAGCACCCTTCTGGATGATGGGCCAGTGGGAGGGCCGCCCTCAGGGGTGGGATAGGCGCAGGGAGACCCACCCCTCTGGCAGCCCAGACCTCATCGCTAGCAGAGCAACGACAGTAGCCTCTCCACATCCTCCCCTCCTGAAGCTGGCTTCGAGCTCAGAGCTCCGGAGAGACTGCAGCCACCAAACCCAGGACCGAGGCATGTGATCGTACTGCAGGTATTTTTAGCTTTCTCATTAACCAAGTGCTTTCAAATTAGCCTTCTATTAACCTCAAAGGAAAATGAAAGTGTGTTTTTTTCTTCTCAGAGTGAGTCTCTCCTGCAGAATATCAAGGTTTCCATGATTAACGTTTCATATGCCTTGAAGCTCTAATGAAGTTGGATTCTCTAATATCTAACTTGATGGAATAATTGGTCCGTGGTCTCCACAAAGGCGAGGGTGCTGCTGCCCCGTGGGGGGCATGGTCTTTGCCTCCCGTCTCACAGTCCTTTGCTTCTGCTTCCCCACTTCTCCTCTGGAAGCCCCCACGCTCCCACCAACGGCCCCACTCTGGAGGGGTCCAGGGCCAGCACCCTCCCTGGTCTGAGCTGGAAGACACTGCCTGTTCCCATCAGGGGATTTCAGACTGAGTTTTCCCCTGTCCCTCTCAGAAACACGATCTGCGGTTGGAACCTCAAGTCTGGGTCACAGAGGAGGTCTCTTGACTTTGGCCGTGTCCTCTGAAGTGGGCTTCTCACTCCAAATTAGAAATCTGACTCCACAGGGGGATAAATGGCCCTTGCAATTTTCCAGCTGCTTCAGGCAGGAAGTTGGATGAGGCTAATTCAATTTCCACTGCCCATCAGAGAGGTGGGAGCCATCTGCTGGCCTGGGTCACCTCTTTGTCGGCGATGGGATCTTTGTCTCAGGAGTTGCCACAGTGGACATGCTGGAGTGGACAAATAGACCAGGTGCTCAGAGGAGACTGTGGAGGGGAGCAGATGATTTTGAACGGACAGAAGCCAGTGTCCGACACCTGTGTTCCTGTGTCACTGAAGGAAATACTAGGGCTGGTTCTGGAGGACTTGTTTGGTCTGTGCCATCCTTGGATCAGTCAGCCACTGATCTGGCCTCTCTGGGCCCTCTGCCTCTCCTTCTGGCTCCTCCCTTGCCCTTGAGTCCTCATCACTGAAGTCCTCTCTGCCACCTTGATTTTGCCTTCCTTTCTTTCCCTTCTTTGTAGGGCCTGTGCTTTCATCACATGATAGAAGGGCTTGGGGCTTCTCAACTCTGGGTCTCTGGGAAACACTTTAGTTTGCGTCAACACTTTGGTCCCCATGTGACCAGCATGGATGGACAGGATTCTGTCCTGCAAGGGGGTGTCCTGCTAGGTGGACAAGGGGCTCCCTAGGGGTCCCAGCAAGGACTTCACTGGCTCCCTTCTGGACACAGCCAGGTAAAAGACAGCAGGCCCATGAATGTGACAAAGCCGGTCACTGGGTCATGTAAATGAGGAGACCTATGTGGGCCTCCAGCTCCTCCACTGTTTATCCAGGATCTCCTGTCCATGTGCCCCAGAAGGTCTTTCTGCCCTGCCTAACTTGAGAGTCCAAAAACAAATCCATCTCTTCCCTGCCAGATTTCTTCCTTCTGTGGCAGCTGCCCAGATAATAGCGTCACTGTCTGCCCTGCCACTGATGTCAGAAACTGTGGTATGATCCTGGGCCCTGCCACACCCTCATATGCTGGTGACAACTCTCCGCTGGGTCCCCTGTCCCTCTGGGAACTGAGGATCTCACCCCTCTTCTCAGCACCCTGTGGTCCTTCCTCCACTTGTCTTTCTGCTGAAAAGCTTCATCCTGAGCCCATTTTCAGCTCTGTTGCCACAGCGCTTGCTCTATAATGTCCTTCTGATTGGGCAGCTGTTTTGCTGACACCTTCAGTGGCTCCAGTTACTTTTGGATAAAGCTTACATCCCTCTGATGGCTCAGGAATTGCCCAGCAGGAGTTGTAGCTATTTCCCTGGCTTCTCCCCATTCACTTGCCCTGTACTCATTCTTATTTGGCCCACTGTGCTTCTCTGAACAGGCTTTGCTATGTTTTCCCTCTGGACTTTTTACACAGTATTGCCTGACTAGAATGTTCTCTCCTTCTGGTCCATGCAGTGTACTCTTATTCATCCTACAAAACCCCTTCAAGTATATCCTTCTCTGGGAGGCCATGGTGGCAGAAGAGTTCTTCACCACATGTAATGGAATACCTGCACATCACTACCTATTTCCCTTTGATCTCACGGGTGTCCACACTGAGGCTCTGTGGAAATGTAGAATATCCCCAGTTTTTTTTCATTCAGAAGTACATTCACACGTTTTTTTGTTTTTTTGGTTTTTTTGGAGACAGGGTCTCACTATGTAGTTCAGGCTGGCTCTGAGCTCACTATGTAGCCCAGGCAAGCCTTGAACTCAGCAATCCTCCTGTCTCTGCCTCCCAAGTGCTGGGATTACAGGAGTGAGCCACCACGCCTGGCCATTCACACGTTTTTTATTTCAATCAAGGGTTTTCAGCATCCCAAACTTTACAGACAGAGCAGGACTCATGGCTGTTTGAGTCACTGTCTTAGTCATTTTCCTCCTTCCGTTTTCCACTTTCTTTCTCCCTGGCGTGTGCTTCTCTAAGCATTGTGAAAGCCCACAGGGGCACTGGCCTCTCTAAGCCACAGCTACCGGTGGCCCCTCCCTCCTCTGCCACTTCTGGCTCTTCCTCTCCCACCGTGACAGCAGCATCTCATTCTCAGACGCTTGTCCCCAGGGGAAGGAGAACCACACTGCTATTACACGGTGGTGCTTGAGCGCCCTATCGGCCAGTGGCTCCTGCAGCCCTGGCTGCAGTGACTGGGCAGAGGGGACAATGGCAGGGTGGATCCTGATGTGGACTAGTGGAGGGCAGACTTTGTCCTGTGCCCTGCCCTTAACCGTTCTGCACTGAGAGTCCACTGGGGAAAGGCAGTAATCAGGGTGAGGCTCATTCTGAAACAGCCTCATGCATAAAAGCCCAGTCTTAAAGACAGGTAGGGGGTAATTAGCCTCATTTCAAAAGAATTCTTAGATTTCAAAAGGCTCTGAGGCAAGGGGCCTGTAATTAGTGGCTCCTGGGCTGTTCACCTGGACCCCCCCCCTTGTTTTCTTCTTTCTCACTGTTTCAGTCTTCCTCCGCTTCCTCTTCCTCTTCTCCTTTTTCTCCTCCTCTTCCTTCTGTCCCTCACCCTCTCCTCCTCCCCTTTTTCCTTTTCTTCCTCCCTCCCCTTCTTCTCCTCTCCTTGTCCTTTTTCTTCTCCCTTCTCCTCCTCTTCCTCTTTTTCTTCTTTTTCCTCTTCCTTTCAGTCTTAATTCCTTTCTGTATTATTACTCCTTCCCTTTGCTGTAGGGAAGAAGCCAGGATTGGTTTTCCTCATCTCATAGCTGTAAGAAACTGAGGGTTCAATCATACAGTCAGAAACACAGAAAAGACAGGTTCTAGAAGAGGCAGAAAGTGCTAGTCCACTCAAAAGCTGTACTCTTTTTCTTCCTTAGTGAGAGAATCCCTTGTATCTGGGAAATGTAATGGAACGCGCTATAGTTTCCGGCTTCCTCAGCAGCTGGACACGGCCTTGGGAGCGAAGTCCGTGCACAGGAGATGAACGGCCAGGTCTATTGGAACTGATGCGCAGAGAGTTTTGGGGCAGATGGACCAACTAGGAGGGAGCGCCGCCTTTGAGTGTCTTTCTCATTGTCCGCCTCCCTGCTGCCTGGAAGAGAGGACGGCTGGAGCTCCAGCAGTTGTCTTGGGCCTTTTATAATAAAGAAGAAAAAGAAGTCTACTGCCATACCACCCTGAACGTGCCCGATCTTGTGTGATCTCTCGGAAGCTAAGCAGGGTCGGGCTGGCTAGTCCTTAGAGGGGAGAAGAAGAAAAAGAAGCTGCCATCTTGGCTAAGTCCCTGTTAGTTTGGCTGTCATTGTGATCTAGCCAGCAGAGCCCAGTCTTTTCCCCAGTATCTGTCCCCCTCTTAATCTTTTCAGCCTGTGGATATGTGGCTTGATAGTGATTGAGAGAAGACTCTTAAAAGGAGTGATCAGGACCACAGTAGACACTGTTACAAAAGGGCTCCGGGAAGTTGTCCCTAGATTCTTAGTTTACCAAACAAAGCATTGTGCAGGACATTCAGAAAACGTAGCAAGGATAAGACTTACTCTAATGACCCCCCTGTCCCTTTCAGGCAGGAGTTGACTATCCCTCAATAAATATTTCCTACTCTTTAAAAAAAAAAAAAAGATTAACTAAAGTCAAAGTACATTCCTCAGAGTGGGGGCCAGCCAGAGAAGAGCTAACTGATGATAGGTGCAGGCACGGGATCTCTCAAGGTTTGGAGGTCCTGGTAGAACCTGTCACTGTGGATTGATAGAGTCATGGCCTGATGGGGTGGTTGACTGAACCTACTCACTGGGAGAAGGAGTTTTTGACCATATATAGTTATTGAAGGAAGTGTTACAGTGTGTCCAAATTGCATGGTGAGGATGTCAAAGCCAAATGCAAATGCAGTTGGATATAGGCCGGGATCCTGTCCTTTTGGTTTTATGCATTCCTGGGGGTTTGGGAGGACAGGATGACCTTCATCTATTGGTTTCAGGGTGTTTTGGCACAACCTGCAGTACCACTGCCATTTCCTGGCCACACTCATTCAACCATGCTCCTCCTTCCTCTCTCCTCAACCCAGCTTTGCTCTGTTTCTCAGCAAATAGAGCTGTCTTCTTTGACACGGGCACATCGGGAGCAGATTGGTGAGTCTTCTGACATTGCTGGCTCCATGCACAGTGGCCAGGTCCACCTTGGGTTGAGACAGTGCCAGATCTCATTCTTGTTCTCCTCTCCAAGGCATGGTTTCCCACGTTTGACCTTCTCTATTTGCTTCTCATAAAATAAATGAGTTATTTTGATCTTTAAGACCTTTCAGCATTTGTGCTTGGCAAGGTGGGATATGCTCAGAGGTTTCAGAACTGAATTGTTTTTAGCTATGACTGTGGCACCCACGAGTCAGACCAGCAGCCAAGCGGGCAGGTGACAGTCTCAGCTTTATTCCAGGTGACCCACAACCTCTATGCCAGCTCCCATTCTCCAAGAGCCCAGCTGGAGTAAAGGGGTGGTGGCCCCTGGGTCTCCTCCACCCCTGGCTCCACACGCCTTCCAGAGGAAAACCACGGAGGAGCTGTGTGCAAAACTGAGGTGTCTGCTGCAGACAAATGCTGTTAGGAGTCCACTGCGGGCCTAGAAAATGGAATCTGAAGGCCACATCCATTAGAAAAAGCCATGTAAGCGGAGGCTGTGGTTGTGACTAAAGCAGTCTTTGGTGGGAGCACCAGCTTCCTGATTTCCTGGCCTTCCCGGATGGACTTATTAGCACAATGCTCAGACAATATCTGTGGGTTTACCTGTGGGCCTGGAAGAAGTAGTTTGCGGCTTTTAATCTACTCATTCTTTTCAAATTATCCAAATGCCTGTCTCTTGTGCTGGAGCTTGTTCCCCTGAGCCTGGGGTTATCTCTACCTTGCAAGAGTGGGTTCATGGTGTCCTTGCCATCCAAAGTACCCAGAATCATAAGTTTGAGATTGTCCTCGGGTCCTGTGATGTTAAGCCTGATCGTGTCAGTGTTGATTGGCTTCGGGATCTGCCCAGGGAACCTGTGGAACACACTTCCAGTGTGTCTGGGTGGTCACAGAGGTGGCCTTGAGGTCTCCATCTGGTCCCTCACTATTGCCATCAGCCACTATTGCTCAGCTTCCCAGCTTCCCTGAACTGAGTAGCTTTGCTTCATGTGCTCGTCCTCCCTGAGTTTCCCTCCTCGGAGCCAGTGAACTATGGGCTGTAAAGCACGAGCCAAGCTCAACTTTTCCTTTCAACTATGGGTGTTGGGTATTATGTCCAGCAACAGGAGGGCTGACTAATACTTACCCTCATCATGGGATATCATTGGGAGCAGAAAGTCAGACCTTGGAGACTCAAGTACCACCTGTGGCCTGTTGAGAGAACCTATCTGATCTGAGTTCAAAGATTCAGGGGAGACTAGCTGGGGCTGTGAGGGTCATACAGGAGTTCCTCCCCACACCCAGGTCCTATTGTTCCTGCCCATCTCTTACTGGCTAGACTCTTCTTATACTGCCTGATATTTTTTTTCCCTATTCTTGAAGAAATCCTAGAGGTGAATCAGCGATCACTCCCGGAAAAATGCCTTTTATGTGTCCCAGGACTCTCCACGAAGGAAAGGATTTTTTTCCTCTTGTAATAGAAATGGCACAGTTGACAAGAATTCTAGATATCATCTGGTACAACCTCCTTCTTTCGCAAGTGGGGAAACTGAGGCTCAGAGAGATGTTGAATCAGGGCCTGACTTGAAGAGTGGCTCATGAAGTGCCGATGTTTCAACAGGAGGTCTCACGACACCTGGTTTGACTTATGATTCTCCCGAGCAGCTTGAGGACTGACTGGGGGCCCCAGGAGGGTCGAACAGCACTGTCCCTTGCCTCCACATGCTTCTAGGGCTTGAAGAAGATCAAATTATTTCAAACATCTAGCACTCTCAGGACTCTAAGAATTCTCTGAGCTTCCATCTAAGAATTTTGTTTTCTAGATTTGACCTTTAAGAATACTTCCTGCTACAAAATTCTTCCATGGAGATCTTGGGCTAGGTTTGGATACTTGTAGACTAAGAACCTGGGCTTTTCTGATATAGTGCGATGCTGGTAGTCATGTCTTGTGAGACTGGCCTTGAAGTGGAGGGCTCATAGCAGCAGGCTTGGGAGGACAAGGGTAGAAGAGAACTTGAGCAGGACTAGAGGTTCAGATTAGGACATCTGCATGCAGAGGTTGTTCTTCCGGGCTGCTTCCTGGGGTCCCTTGTCCTCCAGTCCCAAGGCAGAGGAACTCCCACACTAACAAAATATCACAGGTTTCATATGAGACTCTGCAAGTATTGGGAATGTGATATAATGTTTCCTTCATTCACAGGAGCATTTGTGAGCTGCAGGGATGTGGGAAGGGATCCTTTGCCCTGTGCCATCCTGTTATGGTTGGTAAAGGGGCTTCAGCAGGTGTCTCTGGCACTGTGAGATTCTGGGGCACATCAGTGGACAGAGACACGAGTGGCAGGAGGTAGCTGTGGGAAAGTAGGCATCTCATTCTGAATTGCCCAAGAAGCAATTTTGGGGGGAGGTGATTCTGGGAAACTCAGAAAAGGCTTGGGCAAGTGAGCCAGAAGGGGAGGCTTTAGATCCAAGATCTCGCACCCTGAGGCTCCATCCTGTCGGAGCTATCAGCGTGAATCCCAAACTGTTCCAGGCCAGGGCGAGGAGCCAGGGCATTTGCTCACCATGGCTCCAGGGGCAGGTCTTCTGCCAGGTCTGGCTTCCCCCTAGAGAGGAGTGAACATGTCCCACATAGTCAGTGAGGAGGAATGCTTCTCCCCTTCTCTTTTGCCCCCTTCACGTGCCATGTGGCTCCATGCTTCCCCTGATAAGTTTGAGTGACCTAAGGAAACCTAAGAGTTTCCCACTCTGCCACTGGGGACAGTTGGGAAGCCAGGAGCCCAAGGACTGGAATGGGTGCAAAATGGGGGCCTTAGGCAGAACATGCCCTGGCACCCGGATGTAGGCCAGTGTGAGTCACTGAGTCTCCTTAACCAGGCTGAGGTGGCACTTGGCATAACCTGGGTTCCGAGTCACTGGGATGAGCAGAGCACCCAGGGGACTTGGGTTCCACCTGCAGCACAGGCAAAATAATAGCCAGTGTATTTCCCTGGAAGATCTGGGTGTTGTCTATTTCCACAGTACAAGGTGACCCTCTGGAGGAGCAGAAGGGACAGGAGCCAACACTGCCAGTCACTTAGCAGCAGCATCATCACCCCATGGGCACCCAGAGGTACTAAGTAGGGACTGAGTTGCCCCCTGAGGTCCCTGGGTGAGAGTGATGCCCACAGTTTTCTAAAGACAAATGCAAAGACCCAGGAGGCTCACCAGTCCCAGCAGGCTGAGCCCCCAAACCACGATGCTGTGGAAGTGGATCGTGCAGGCTGACCCTGTACCAGTTTTCTGCTCGACTAAAAAGGAAAAGAAAGCAATTAGTCTTTCTTGAGTTCTCTCAACACAATGATGAGAAAAAAAGTCTGGAAAATAAAATAAATCTCTAGGCCTGGAGAGGCAAAAGAACAAGCTGCATTGTTGTCCCTTCAGTGCTCAACAACTAATAATAACAACAAAAAACACGGCTGACTTAGAGATTCTTTGTGGTCCTTTAATACCACTGGAAAATAAGCCAAGGCAAACGCAGGGGAGGTGGAGGCGCTCATGTGTGCAGGAGCCTACCAGCCATCTACATGGACTCTGGCACCTGCGAGGATGACAGCATGCAAACCCACTCGAAACCAGCCTGATCAGATTGTGTGAGGGCAGATAGAACATGCTTCTTGTCTGCTCCAAGGCAGAAACCAGATACTCAAGAGCAGAGATGCACCTGGAAATGTCTTCTCCATGTCCCAGTCCCTGGATGCAGCTTGGAATAGACTCTGGTCAGTGGGGCTGATGGATGTGAGCGGAGGGCTCCAGAGAGAAGGAAATGGTCAGAGTAGAGAAAAACTAGGCAGTAGGACTGGAAGCAGCAAGACGGATGTTTCAGAAGCTCAGTAGGTGATTCTGAAGCTGGATGTACTAAAGGCAGCTGCTGGCCATCAGGGTGTGGGAAGAAGCCTGAAGTTCAGCTAAAGGTGTCGGGATGGGAGCCTGGCCCTCCTGGGTTTATCCTGGGTGGGGAGAGGACTGCAGAGAGGGCAGCAGGTCGGAGCAAGGGGCTGTGATTAGAAAGGAGTCAGGAGCCCCGGCATGAACTGAGCACGTTCATAGGGATAGCATGATGATGACGAGGGCCACGGAGGAAGGTGGGAACCTAGTAGTCATTACCTGCTCTCGCTGTCTCTCTAACACACACACACACACACACACACACACACTCACACACACACACAGCACTAAATAAGTGCCTGGTGGAATTTATAGCCCTGGTACTGTGAACACGGTGGAACAGTCTTGCACCAGTAGCTGTAGTGTAACGGCCGCTATTGGGGAGAGTTATGACGGTGATAAAACCTGCCGAGCTGCTATGTGGTGCTGGAGAGTAAGGGCTCTTAGGTTTGGGCCTCAGAGTTTGCGGCAAAGAGGAAATGAACTCAACCAGAGATGACCTCCGTGGCTATCTCTGAATATTAAGAAGAGTGGCAGGAAGGGAAACAGGCGGGGAGGAAGCAGGCTTTTATCAGAGGCATCCTTGAGGGCTGCAGAAAGTGCTGTGCTAACTCCTCTCGAAGTACTCTTCAGGGGAACGCAAATAAGACAGACCTTCCTGGCATATTGGTGACCCCGGCTCTGTGCCTCGCAGGACATGTCTCATGCTGTTTTCCTAGAGCCCTTGGACCAGATGGGGACTGGAGGAGGATTTTGTGTGACCTTGCCCTGTCTTGCTAGTGTAGCAAACATTTATCAAGGTCATAATACACTTCAATGCAATCCCTGTGTGAGTGTGTTACAGTAAATAACTTGTGTAATCCTTACACGCCTAGGGCATAGTACTAGCGAGAACACACCACTTTTCAAACATCAGGTATCTAAGGTACAGAGAACAGACCCAGAGTTCCTTCTCTGAGGTCCTTCCAGTGTGGGCAGCCCCCTGTATGCCCGTGGGGAGCTCTTGATAAACAGGCAGAGAGGCCTCTGGTCCCCTCCATCTGCGATGCTGCCTGGGCTCCCTGTCTGGTTTTGGGAGGTGTGAGAATTTGAGCCGTGGAACCACACACACACTGAGGTTTGGTTCCCAGTTCTGCTTCTTAAGATGTGAGCAACCTTGACTTTTTCATCTGTTTACTTTGCATTGTGAGGAGGAGAGAAGTGTACACATGGGATGTTTTGCGCTTCATGAGATGTAGGAGCGGGTCTTCTATGAAGAGCTCCCACTCAGTCCACACTTGGTCTTTTCTTAAGAAACATCATCTGGTGGAATTAACCAGGTCCTGCAGTGGAGGTTTCTGGTTCTTCTTACCCTAATCTCAGATCCTCAGAGAATCCTTAGAGCTAATCCTTGGTGATGTCTCTTATGAACTCTGAGGACAAATTTCACATTGTCACTGGCTCCAGCCCAGTGATTGAACCTGAACAGCTACCACGGTCCTAACTCTCAAGTTACTGGCTGCCTCAGTTTGACATCTTCCCCAGGCAGGGCGGCCCCCAAGAGCGAGAGGAAAAGCGAGGGCTCAGAGGAAGCAGTGACCACAGCACAAGTACACATAACTCGGTTTTCCTGGGAATTGCACTGTAGAATGGGGAAGCTGGAGAGGGACATGGGGCCAGATTTCAGGAAGTAGCCAGATTCATGTTCTAACCAAAGAAGCGGGAAAGATGTGGGAGCCCAAGGGAAGCAAGCTGCTGTTACGCTGAGTAACTGGACACTGTACCAGGTCTGGCCTGATCTCTCTGCTGGGCCAAGTTCCTGTCGCCCCGCTTTCTGCTCCCTGTGCTTCTGTCTCACTTTCCCTGTGTCATTTTTCAGATCCAAGAAGGACCCACCTACTCCAGACATTTGTCCCTGTGGCTGCTTCTACCCGACACCCTCACCTTGGTGTCTGCTTGGCTTTAGGTCTCTGCTCCACTCCTGTCTCACCGGAAAATGTTTCCCCAAGCACGCGACCATCCATCCTGCAGCGGCCTCATCCTTCCCTGCCCTGTCCCGCTCTAGGACTGTCTTCCTTGGCACTTACCATTATTTGATCCTGTATTTACTCATTGGTTTATCTCATCTCGCTAGAATGTAAACTCCTCAAGGCAGTACGAGGGTGTCTTTGTTCTCTGCTATCTTCCTAGGGCAAAAGTCTCAAATATGTATGGAATGAATAATGAATCAGGTTATAACTCACCATCAAGGTGGCTGCACCTAATCTGCACTGAGCACCTGCAAGAAGGGCTCAGGACACAGTTCAGCACTGCTCACCTGGGCTCATGGGCACACAGCTATGTTTAGCGCTAAGCACTGGGTGGGTGGGGGAGGCTCACTGTTGGAGGTGTATCTCCCCAGGAAGCTGCATTGGCACAATGCGCAGGGTGAGGTTTGGGTAGATGGGTGTGCTGTGACTTGACTCCCGTGAAGAGAAGCCAAGACTGCTCTCAGCTGGTGCATTGTGCCTTTCTGTGATGACATTGTTCTTGAGTGGTGAGTAATTGGAGCCTCAGGGCCACCTCTCGTTCTGTGGATAAGCACAGCTCCAACACTCCAGGCGAAGTGCAAGTGATGGGAAACAGAATATTGCAATGCACAGGCACAAACCAAGAAGTCAATAACTGCTTGACATTCTGAGAAGCAGATGCTCATTGTTGATCCAACACCATGGAAGGCCTTCCCCCGGTGGGCACCAAAGTAGTTCAACAATGGTTGCCTTTTATGGAAGTTGTATTTGAAAGGAATGAAAAGCTTCAGGAAAGCTGGAGACTTTTTGTCTAGTCTTAGGGGCAGTGCAGCAAAGTTTGAGTAAATTTCATCTTAGGAAGGGTGTATGCCAGCTGCCTTTATGCTACAGCCTGAGAAGGTCAAGGTGGAGGTCATAGCATGCTAATTTTCCTCTCTCATCACAGTGCCAGATGTTCCAAAGGAATGTAGTCCTCAGATGATCTCATAAATTGGAGGACTTTATTAAAATGTGGCACTGTGCCAGCAATCATCGGTATGAGAATTTCCATGACACTGTAGGAAGTTGCTGGACCCTTCAGAAATTCTGAACTGAAGATGGCCTGCTCAGGTTTCTCTGGATAAGGAATGAGTATCCAGAGCAATGATTTCCCACAATTAGCTGTGGATAAATTTGGAGATATCCTGTGTATTAGCTCTTTGTGGCTGTAACAAAATACCTGACACCTGCAACTTAAAGGATGAGAGGTTTATTTTTGCCCACGGTTTCAGAGGATTCTCTCCATGACCAGCTGGCTTTAAGGTAGGACATTATGAAAGATCAAAGTTGCTCCATCCATTTCAGCTGGCAATCAGAGAAAGGGACAGAGACAGGAGAGAGAGGGAAGGAAGGAGAGGGAAAGGGAGGAGGGAGGGAGAGAGAGAGAAGAAAAGGATTCCAGAGACCAGATCCAGTCCCCAGGGTTGCACCTCTGTGACCCCACAGACATGCCCAGAAGTTTGCTTTCCTAGTGCAGGTGTCTCTCAAGCCAGTCAAGTTGACAATCAAGAAAACCATCATAGTTTCATTGCTGGAAAGAAGTTTGCCTCCCCTGCAACTTCAAGTAGCTGACTGCATAGACCTCATATGGTTTTAAATAGCTCTAAAGGAAGCAGGTAGGGAAACAGAACACCTGAGAGTCTCTGCCATTGCAGCATGACAGGCACTTTCTATGCTAATTTTCTTTACAATCCATGAAATAGTTTTTGTTATCCCAGTTTCATAGATGAGAAAACTATAGGTTAGAAATTTTAAAAAATATTAAGGCCATACAGCTAAAATATGGTGAGTTTGGACTTGGAGTTCATGTCATTATAACCTCTCAGACCCTCATATACACCTATTCTCAAGTTATTCCTATTCTGTGGGCTTCCATCTGAGTCTGATCTATAGGTATGTGCAGGTGATTTAAGGAGGATGTTTTGGGGTGATGGTGACTGTGACAATAATGTTATTAGATGCTTAAGATCTATACTTACCCTCTTTGGAAGAAAACACAAAGTTTGCTTCTAGTTTTCAAAGGGATTGAGGGGAAGGTTGGCCAGGTGGAACTGTGCTGTTTCTTCTCTGATGTTCTATGTTCTTTGAGGTCACTGAACTCTAATCCAGAGGCACTAAGGACTGCGTGTTCTGAGAGATAAAGGTGTGAGGCCTCCTGATGTTTCCTCCATGCAATGAAGAATAAAAGGTTCTTCTCATGGTGAGTGCTCCAATGTCAACAGACTTCAGCCCCCAAAGTGGTCGTTCCCCTTGCCCACAGAGGATCTAGTCCAACATCCCATGCCTAGGCTAGAACCCCATATGTACTGCTTTTCATTTTGCAGTCATGCCAATGAAGAAATGAATCCCAAGGTGAACTCGCTGTGCAAACCTAATAAGGTGCACCTGTGTGTGAGCCTAGATGGCCTATGTCCATCACTCACTGTGGCCACCTCCTGCAGTCAAGTGACACAGTGTCAGGTGCATGAGGCTGCTGCCAGTGTAACATGACGTGTAAAAGTGTATGATGCACACTTCTATATAAATAGAGGGAGCTTATTCTGGAATACAGAAAAATATATAGTGTAAAAATATATAAACCAGTAATATAGTTGTTTATTATCACTATCAAGTGTTATGTATTGTATACAATTATATGTGCTATACTTTTATACAACTGGTAGCACAGTAGATCTTTTTATATCAGTTATCACAAACACATGAATAATGCACCATACAACTATATTACAATGGCCATGACGTCACTAGGGGGAGAGGAATTTTTCAGGTTCATTACAATGGGGACCATTGCTGTCTATATGGTGTGTCATTGACCATAGTGTTAGTGTGTATACTATGCACATAAACACACTCCCTAAATTTCTTCCATCCAAACTAAACAACCATCACAAACCAGCTTCTTAGTTTAAATTGCAACAGCCAAATGAGCATGAATTTCTTTTTCCTGCTTAGGGTAAAAAATGTGTTCTTACCATAGATCTGGGGAATCTCAACATACAGTTTTTTGTTTCCTTGTTAAGTCAAGAACTTTCACCTTTTTCCTTCAAGGAAGCATCTTGAAGCTTCCCCTAGGCATGTCTGAATTGCCAGCATCATTACTTTTTTGCTATGGGCAATTTTAAAGAGAAATAAAGGTCATTAGAACAGAAGCTCTGTGGTATTGTGACTGTTTATCTGATATCCTCTAGGGCTGCTCAGTGACTGGTGGATGGGTAATGTGTACAGAGCCGAGAGAGGTTCCTCACCCTGAACAGGAGAGCACTGGACACACCAGGTCCTATCACGTTACTACCACGGTAAACCCTTTCACTTAGGATCTTTTATTTCTAGGTTTTTTTCCATTAAAATGTTTGGCTCTCAACTGAACAAAAGTAACTGAAACTGTAGAGAACAACACTGTAACTGGGGGCTACTGTACTATGGAAAAACTGTAGAGTCAGGTCTACTGTTGACTGATAATAATGTAGTAATTTTGCATCACTATCTCTTCTTCCTTAGTTGTGCTGTTGTGACTGCCTCGATGTCCCGACCTTTCAACTACTGACGGCAGTTTCCATCAGAGTATTATGGTGTCTCCTCATCTGCTTTGTCACTGCCTCTGGCACTGTGCGACTTCTGGATCTTCCCTAAAGTCAACAGGACCATGAACAGTAATCATTTAAAAAGATTCAGAACACTGAGACCCCTGTATCAGCATGACTACGGAGACTCATGAGAGAAAGAGCACTTCCAGCACCGCTTCAGAGCGCAGCAGGAGTTGGGGCTAAGTGCGCTCCAAGTGAGTGGGAGTATTTTGAGGGGATTTAGTCACAGTCTGACTTTTACCGTGGTACTTTTTAAACATTTAAACACTCACTATATTGTTTAACCACACTTTATACACTCAGCCAAATTATCTTTCAAAAAATATAGATAGGGTCTTCTTAGGCTGCCATAGCAAGATGCCACAGATGGGCAACTTAACAGGAACTTATTTCCTCACAGGTTGGAGACTAGAAGCCCAGGTGCCCGGTGCCCGGTGCCCACATTGGGATTGTTGTGGTCTGGGCTCCAGACTTGAAAAGTGCTGTCTTCTCTCTCTGCTTCCACAGGACTTTTCCTAGGTTTATGCTGAGAGAGAGAGAGAGAGAGAGAGAGAGAGAGAGAGAGAGACAGAGACAGAGACAGAGACAGAGACAGAGACACACACACATGGAGACAGAGACAGAGAGACAGTGACAGAGAAACAGAGAAAACCTCCTAAAAGCCATATCACCAATAGAATCGTATCACGTTAAGTAAGGGTTGGGGCTTTAACATATGAAGAATGAAATTAGCAAAATATCTGCAAGGCTGTGATAAATAAAACTGTAAAGTACCTGTTGGGGAAAATGACAGAATCTATAATAATATTTTTTGGTAATTTCCGAAGTAATAATTATTTCTCTAATAAGTAAATGAATAATTATGCCACGTTCAAGGGTTATATGACTCAGTATGGGTAAGATGTAAATTTTCGCTTCATCATAGTTTCAATTCAACCCCATTCACAATTTCCCTAGACTTTTTTTTTTTTTTTGAGACAGGGTCTCGCTTTGTAGTTCAGGCTAGCTCTGAGCTCACTATGTAGCCCACACAAGCCTCGAACTCAGCAGTCCTCCTGTCTCTGCCTCCCGAGTGCTGGGATTACAGGCGTGAGCCACCAAGCCCAGCTTCCCTAGACTTTTTAAAAACAGACATTTATAACAAGCATCTAATATTTGGATGGAAAAACAGAGTACCCCGATCTTCAATCAATCTTCAAAAAGAAGAACAAAGCTGGGGTTTTTACACTTCCTAGACTAGAACTCCTTGTAATCAAAACAGTGTGGTATTGCCGTAATCATAGGCTAATTGACCAATTAAAAAATATAGATGTCAGAAATAAATTTATACTTAATCAATTGAATTTTTTAATTGAATTCTTTATTGGTACAATTTATATACATCTCAAAATCACATATAACATTGGGAAATTTGTACCAGTATATGCCACAAGGTAATTCTCATTTTTACCCATATCCCTACCCACTCCCCCCTCCTCCCCCCTTTATACATGCTCTTTTATTTTCTTTCTGTATCATATTTATTCCTTCCCCTCATCACATTCCCAC